>WAAE01014779.1:235300-262533 GCA_013400495.1 Nicator chloris | reverse complement strand
TGAGTTTGCCCTAACTTTACGTGTTGTTTGCTTGTTGTTATGGTTGAAGTTCATATGAATAAATAACTTCTGAAGCTCTACCGATCTTCAAAACGTAATTTATCTCCCTTAGCATAAACAAATGAATGGAATTACTTGCATGTAATTATCAAGAAAGCATCTCGCTTCAGCAGGCACTGGAGAGATACTTCACAGATATTCTAATTGTGGATACCCCTACCATGCAGCACTTAAGTTGAATATTTTTCCCATAATACTAAAAGCTGAAGAAAGGAGCATTTACACATTTTCATTTTTTTCAGACCTTCTCTATAATTGAAGCATTCCAGTGATTGATATTCTTTGATAATAATTATTCTCTTTCTTTTTCAGTTTTGACATTTTCCCCACACATCACCTTCCATTATTATGCCAGAACAATACTAACAGACAAAAATCCCAAAGAATGAGCACAAGCTTCTGGGTTTTTTGCTAATATAAAATGAAGATTAAGGCATTCTCTGATCCCAGATTTAGTGGTTGTGCTGTGGCCTGGACAAATTGGACTGTCCTGGTCTGTTCCTGTTATTCCTGAACACATCCATTTAAGTTTACCTGAAGCTACTGTGTCCATTACTTTACACTCCTTTCCCATCCCAGTCTTTTTTCCTCTGAGCATCAATCTGAGAACTGTTAATTAGTTACTTCGTTTTGCACTGTGCTCCTTCTCCCACTGATGCCTTAACGATGTGTCTATCAAAGTTTAAACAAGCTTTGGTTAAAGTTCTAAAAACTGCACATTTACAGAGCTACACTTGAGACTCTACTGTTAACATTAGGTCTTAAATTATTTAAGATGCTTCGAATCAGAGAAAAGTAATTCACACTATTGTAATAATAACAACAGACCTCTAAAATTGCAACTACTAGTCTACAGCAGGAGTATGTCAGCACCTAATGCTAAATTTTACACAGCTCATTCCTGGTCATCCTTTTATGAGATAAAAGTTAAAAGATATATTCAAAACTGAGCCTACTCATTGCTCTGTTGCCATACTTCAGAAGCATTTTAGACGGCAGAAGTCAATCATTCCAGAAATTCAGGTCAGACTGTCATCTTTTCCAAGTCTTTTAACCTCTCAAAACACAGTTCCCATACACAGTAAGACATGCCTAAGTTCGGCTGTATTTTTGTATAACAAGTGTAGGGATAATTTAACTCTTCAGACACTAACCCCAGGCGGAAAAACAAGAGAGTCATGAACATGATCACCAACTTGGTACATAAATTTAGAAAGATTTACACCGCTGGCTTAAGAATATCCTTATGGTCAACAGAAATGCTAAAGGAAACAGATTAAGAGGGAAATATATTCTTACATTAACCATTATTGGAACTCCAGCGAGAAAACATATTTCTCCCACACTCACTTCTGACTTCAAACTCATTTAAATGAACAGCAGAACTCCAATCTGACAACCAGGAATTCTACAAGGACTAACCTAAACCAGCAAATATTTATGACCAAACAGGTAGGAAACTTGTCTGCAAGGACTATTATTTTGAAAGCTAGTAACTACAATTGAAAAGTCATAGAGACTGCCAGCAAAGTCCTGTAATTTCACAGTATCTGCAGTAACATTTACTGAAGATTAGACTAAGATGAAGGCATGTTTGCCATTTTTCACAGCGAACTTCTAACACAAAAGATTTGCTTTTACCAGTAAAAGATCAAATTTACAATCCATAATTTTGTACAGCCAACTTGATGCTAAGACAGCTGCATTTGCCAAAGTCCCTGATATTTCTGATTCTAGAATTCTATGCAGCTATGTCAGAAAGGATATTAATCACCCCTGCTGTCATCTGACAGCATGTTTAAAAAGAAAAGAATAAACTGTTTTCAAACTAAGCTGAGCTGTGATACTTGAAATTATCGAAGTGCGGTGTTGGCATACAGAATTACAAAGGAATTATTTACTATGTAAGTGACTGTACAGTATGAATACCAATTTCAAAGGCTCAAAACCAATTACACCAAGAAATCCACTAAAAACAAATGTAAGTCTAACAGACTTAATCTAAAGTCTCAAAGTTTTGGCATTAACTTCCTGCCTTTTGTTTCAAAAACAGTGACTGTTCTCTTCCTAAATGCTGCTGAGATATGAGACCACTCCAACTAATTAACTGCAAAAAGAAATTAGTTTTCAGCCACTATAGTCTCTGTGAAAGTAACATCACTTGAAACAAACATTTTTACCAGAATTCTGCAGAAACTCAAAGCATAATTCACAAGATAAACAGCAGGTTAAAAGCTATTCCAGGCACTAACAGAAAGTACACTCATGCATCTCATCAATACAGGGAATCAAAGCTAACCTACTGCTCAGCTGAAAGGAAAATACTTTATTGCAGTGACATTTGGAGGGAAAAAAATAGGTGATTCACAAATGAGATATTTTTAACTACATATCCAGGCACTTACAACAGGTTTTTAACAACTCTCATTTACTAAATGTGGACTGGGATACAGCATAATATATGCGTGCAAACATCTTTTATATGAAAATACATTAACAGTTAAAATTATATGTAAATTAGGTAACATTATAATCATAAATCTACAGATTCATAAATTTTATAGTGCTCAGGCTAAAAAAATACTACAGATTGGTAAGAAAATTGCTATAGTTAGAGATACCTACACTGGATGAACACTTTGATAATGACTTGTTGCAAATATTGCCTCAGAAGAAATCAAAACTAATTTTAAATTTTTAATTTGAAAAAAACCACAAAATAATTAAAAGAACCCCAAAATATATGAGTTGTATTTAAAAAAGTGATTTTTTTTTAATTTGGGCTTGTTACAGACCAGTTATAGGTCAGTATTAGAGAAGAAAGCTTTTACACAGCATACATTTTTTTTAAGTTCTAGAAGTGCTATTATTTTAAATATACTCCAAATTCATGTGACTGAAAGGAAGGCATGAAATTTGCCATGTATAAGGAATTCTAATTTCTTACCCCATCAGTTCTGAAAGAACAATAAATTCAGCAAATTAACCAGAATGAGTTTGAGTCTTCTGCATGTCTCTACCACACAGGCAATCCTAAGCATGCCCTGGCTCAGCTTCCATTCAAAGTTGGCATTTAGTAGACTCGACTGATTTGACAAAGTTAGTCTTTCTGCAGGAAGAGTCACTAAAACAGTAACTGCAACAACACAATAATTGCAAACACGCTGTTATTTTCTTAGATTCCTTTCTCTCTACATCCATTTTCCAACAACGAACCCAACATTTTAAATCACGAACCTGCAATTTCATTTTGCCACCTTTTGACTATCGATTGTAATTCCATTTATAATTGTGCTGCCTGTCAGCAGATGAGCTCTGGCATTTGAGAAAACCACCACTGCATCTTCTGTTCCCTCTATCTGCCAAAAACTACCACCCCAAGAACAAGAGAAGGCAGCATATGCCTGCACCTCAGAGTCTGGACTTTTCAATGAAGCGCCTGCATCACGGGTAGGCACTTTCTTATAACTTCTGATATGAGGGCAGCAAACTCTGACAGAGAGTTGAGGTAAGCAACCAGAATGTAACTTTTTCCATCAATGAAACAAGAACAAGCAAAACTAATCTGTCTGTAAAGACTCCTTAAAAGATAAACAAAAAGCTTGAAAGTGGCTAACAAGAGCAAAAATAGCTTTACACTAGGTTTTTACTGGACTAATGGAAGCCTACTGTAATTGAAGTAACTGGGCATAATTGTTCAAATCATCTGTCAAAGACTTTCTAACACTAAATTAGAAGTCAGGTTACACTGCTGTACAATGCCAGCACTGAAGATGGCAGTTCATCCATTTTAGAGAAAATACATGCCAATACTCACATATTTGTAGTTTTATAGTAATGTTGTATTTTAAAGCAAGATGCTTTGACTCATTAATTTCAGATGAGTATCATATGCACCACTGACTTGCTTCTTGTCTGGTGAAGTTTCTGTGATTCATAATCAAGAGTACAAATTCAGAAAAGATTTTATGATTAACTCACCTAAGTAAGAACTCTACAAATCAAACAAATGGAACAGCTACTATATTCATTCCATGCACAAGTAATGAGTTTCACAATACATTTTTTTGGCTAATTGTAGCTTTTACAAGCAATTTCCCTACCAGTGCAGAGACACCAAAAACTGACTTCATTAGCATACATACATGAGCGTTTTAGGTCAGATGTGAAACACGCCTTTGAAGCCAATTTCCCTGAGCACACTCATCCATGCAGCCACTCCAGAACACGAAACCAGATTTATTTTGTATCAAGCTGACCTAGAAGATACCCCTAGGATGGCACATAATGAATCCCATCTAACATTCAGTGCACAGGACCAGGCTGGAACTCTAGCAAAGGGAAGCTCCTGAAGTGCATAAATATGGTGGATGACAGTTCCTCAGGATCACTCATGTTGTGTCACACTGCTTGCACACACAAACACCAATGCACATGCAACTGAGCCACAAGCTGGGGCAAGTGACAATTACATTTGACAAAACCTTGTCTAACTTTTGGCTGAACAAGCTCCCTGGACCAGCTCACTGTCTGTTCCAAGGAAAGTCAGAGCTAGCTCCATCTTCCAGCGGTTTAAGCTAACAAAAACCCCATGGCAGGTCACACCTAAAATATCCAATTGCTCTAGAACAAAGAAAGTTCTCTACTTCCCCTCTGTCAAAGAGCTTTCCTGCTTCCTTTCTTGTGCTAGCATTGACATTCATTCAACCCCACTGTCACCTGATACAGAGTTATAACCAACAAAAAGCTGTGATTAATTTTCTGCCTACATAGCCCCTGGTGTCAGTGTACAACAGCATTGGACAGGCACAAGTGTCTTTGCAAGATGGAACACATGGCTGAGGGAAGACAGGAGCACCTTCTTCAGTGCCAACTCACCATGAGATTTTTCTCAGCTGCTATGTGAAACCACACCCTGAGAGTGATCTGAAGACTCATAACTCTTGTGAAGTAGCTAGACTTCTTACCCCAACACATGTACTTTTATTTGCTCTTTTATGCAAGTCTTCTACCTCAACGTTCATTTCAGGGATGTCCATAAAAAAGAAGAAATGTGAGTTAATAGACACTGGTGTTCTGATACATGCATCTTTGGTGTGGTATTTTTATTTTGATAATAAAGCTGTCCTTTTGTAGATGTGCAAAAAATAGACATCTAGGTTTTCTTCTCCAGGACACTGTGCCTTTGTATACAACATCCATAACTGTTTCAGTCTTCTGTATGTTCATTTATCCCCACTAAATAGGCAGCTGACAGTGTCCCTCAGAGGGAGAAATGAAATTGATTAGGAGCAATGAGACACATGTATTAATTTTTGCTCCTGTGAGACAGATCTCTCACAAGGACGCAACTCTTTGCAAAAAAAGGCTGCACATATATCCAGCCTTTAGACAACAGACTTGCAAGTAAAACAAGTTATGAGCCTAAAAATGCAACTCTTAGACATTTTCATTTCCAGTTGAATCAGTTCTGAACTATTCAAAGGTACGTACTAACCTTAGTATTGAATAGGAAAAGCTCCGAATTAATTTCTTAGGACAACTTGGTCCCCATGAGCTTGAAGCGCGACAATTTTACGCTATGTTTTGCACACCTACAAATGTACTTAGCATTCATGTGACCAGTACTACACTTGCATTCCAGGATTATGTAAGGATTGGGTAACTGAATCAAGTTCACTTCCCCACAAGCATCAGGCGCTTCAAATGAACAGGTAAAAACATAGCACCCATGTGGTCCAAAGAAAATTCCATGTCCCTCACAGGGTTTCTTTATTTCTTAAGCTATTTCATCTTGAGGTTTAAGTTACACAGTCTAGCTTTCAAAGCATCAAATGCAATGACCCTTTGAAGAACCCCCGTACAATATATTTATGTCTGTTTTTACCTGGGGTAGAGCCATACCTTAAGAAGAACACAAAATAACTAGACAAATTCTTTTTGATGTACAAGGTACTTTACAGGTGACCAACTGTGATTGCACAAGATACTCATAATGGGTCAAACTGCTAAGGGCATTTCAACTTTCTTTGTACTATTTACAGTCTCATTCCTCAGGCAATCTAATATCTTGTTTGCCATTTTAACTGCAAGGTTCTCCTTGAGATCACTACAGTGATAAGCCAGGTCTGCTTCTTGAGTTAATTTATTTAGGACTCATGGAATGACGCCCGAGTAGTCTCTCTTCTTCAGATGCAGTCTACTTTGCAGGAAAATATCTTACCTCCTCTGCAAAAGATAAGGATATAATCTGTGGACACTTGTTTCCAAAATTCCAGGTATTTCCAAGTTCTTGCACTAAATTCCTGCATAAAATAAAAGCTCTAGCAACTAGCTTACTATACACTGATTCAGACAAGTTTTATGTAAAAGAAATTTCTGAATACTGCAAAGATGTAAACATTCACTTCCCTGGGATGACTTTTCTGAAACTGGTTGGCCACACACAAAAAGCAGCAGTGGGTGGCCCTTGAGAAACCTTACTCATAATACTGAGCATGCAGACTCTCCTACCATTAAGTCCAGTCTAGCAGGTCACCAAAAAAGAGATTACTGGTTTTACTAGGAAGAACTATTTCTTATCGAGCCCTCTTCCACTTTGTTGTGTCTTAAACTCATTTCAACTAACCAAGCTGGGAGGCCCAAAACACACCAACAGTAACCGTAGCCAGTAAGTGTTCTCCTGGCACTGAATTTCAGTATCCTGCAATTTGTGTTTCTAGCAACAGTAAGTTTAATACTTTGTTAAAAGGGCTGCTTATCTCACTAGGCTGAGGATGAAACCGCATAAAAGGCGGCACGGCTTTCTAAATACAGCTTTACCCACAGCAGCTTAAAAGACTACGTAAACTTTAAAGCACTGAACAATGACACAGGGAACTGCAGAAGCAGCAAATTATTACAAATAGCTGTTCATAAGACTGGTTCACTGGGAATACGTTCCTCAAATAATCACATACGCACACCAAAGCAGACTTTCCCTTTCCTATGCAGGTAGCTCTGCAATACTGCTACACGTTTTAGACACAACCTGCCAAGGAAAGGCTAAAACTGTGCACATACACACTGCAAGTATGGACCCGTGTCAGTCTTAACACCACATTTTTCGTTGTTAGAAACATTTGGCTGACTACAGGTAAGTTAATTCCTGCTGGCAAGTGATGTACAAAAAAGACTGCATGGCTTAGGTGAAGTGGACCAGTGTCAGTAGCTCCCAACAACACAAAACCAGATTTCCTTCTGTGCTGCTTTTCATCAACAGATCGTGGGGACAATCTCACTCGGCCTCTCTAAACATTCCGGGGTTCTCACGCTGTGGATGGCCTCTGTCGGCACGGAATATTTTCCTATCAGTTGCAGGACGCTGCCAGCAGAGACACCACCAGCCCCTTCCCAGACCTGCAGTCGGAGGTTCCTGAGGGGAGGGGGGGCTGGCACAGGATGCACGGCGCACAACTCGCTGTGCCCCCTACCCTCTCCCTGCAGCCGGAGGGGCTCAGAGCGCCGGTCAGAAAACAGCTGCGTCCTACTGTCTTCAGTCCTGGGCTCCTCAGGACAAGAATGACAAGGAGCTAACAGAGAGGGTCCAGCAGAGGGGTACAAAGGTGATAAGGGGTCTGGAGCTCTCTGATCAGGACAGACTGACGGAGCTGGGACTGATTAGTCCAGAGAAGACTGAGAGAGGATCTCATTAATGCACATAAATATCTCAAAGGGGATGGTGTCAGAGTCTTTTCAGTGGTGCCCAGCGACAGCATGAGGAGCAATGGCCATAAACTAAATCACAATAAGTTTTACCTCAACATGAGTAAGAGCTTCCTTACACTGCGGACGGCAGAGCACTGGAAGAGGCTGCCCAGGGAGATCGTGGAGTCTCTCTCTCTGGAGACACTCAAACCCCACCTGGACGCGTTCCTGTGTCACCTGGTCTAGGTGACCCTGCCCCGGCACGGGATTGTACGAGATGATCTCCACAGGTCCCTTCCAATCCCAAAGATTGTATGATCCCCGAGTCCCCGCCGGCGGAACGACCCCCGCCCAAGGGCTGCGGGCCGGGCGGAGGGGAAGGGCCAGGCCGGGGCCATCTCGGCACGGCGGGGCGGTGCCCGGGCCCGCGGACCCCCGGGGGCCCCGCGGCGGCGGCCGTACCTGCATGACCACGTCGTTGGGCAGCTGCGCGGCGCGGAAGAGCTCCAGGACGCGCCCGTTGGACGCCACCTTCTTGGTGCTCTCCGTGTCGCAGTAGGAGAAGAGGTCGCAGTAGTAGCGCTGCTCCGCCTCGCTCAGCGTCACCCCCTCCATCTTTTAACGCCACGGACCATCCGCATCCGGCGGCGGGGCCGGGGGGANCCCAGCGCCGCGGGCAGCCCTCCCCCTCCGCGCCGGCGGCGGCGGCGGAAGCGCCGGGCCAGGGGCGGGGCTAGCGGGGAGAAGGGCTAGAGGGGAGAAGGCCCGGCGGCGCTCTCCACCGCCCTTGCCCCGCCCCTGCCCCGCCCCGCGGTGCCGGCGCCATCTGCGGCGCCTGGGGGCGGGGGCGCCCGGTCCCGGCCCCACTCCGTGGCCCGTGTGCTGCAGCGCCCCCTGTGGGTGTGGGGAGGGCGACACCCCCTCAGCCCAGAGCAACGCGGGGCGCGGGGGCTTGGAGCCCGCTGCGGGGGCGTCTCGCTCTCCGACTCGGCCGGGACTGCACAGGCCCCCGGGGAAGATCCCAATAAATCAGGGGATGATCAGCTGCCCGACCGTCCCGGCTTCAGTGGGTCGTGTGAGACGTTGAGGCAGTGCCGAGCGGCTTCCCGAGCCTGCCTTCACAGAATTACAGAAACAATGAGGTTGGAAAACACCTCTGAGATCATCGAGTGCAACCTATGACTGAACAGCCCCATGCCAACTAGACCATGGCACTCAGTGCCACGTCCAAGCTTTCCTTACAGGCCTCCAGGGACAGTGATGCCACCACCTCCACGGGCAGTCCATTCCGATGCCTGATCACCCTTTCTATGAAGACATTCCTCCTAATGTCCATCCCGAACTTTCACTGGTGCAGCTTGAAACAATGTCCTCTTGTCCTGTTGCTGGTTGTCTGGGAGGAGAGACAACCTGCACCTGCCTACACCCTTCCTTCAGAGAGCTGTAGAGAGTGATAAGGTCTCCCCTGAGCCTCCTCCAGGCTAAATACCCCCAGCTCTCTCAGCTGCTCCTCATGCCCATCTCTGGACTAGCTCCAGCACCTCAATGTCTGTCCTGAATTAAAGGACACAGACGCAGGACTTGAGGTGTAGCATCACCAGTGCTGAATACAGGGGAATAATCACTTCTGTGGGCCTTGGGGCACTTGACATCATTCCCAGTGCAGGTTCTGCTGATAACTGGTGAAGGACAGCCTATTATGCCATATAGGCCCAGCTATATGTGGTTGCCCTCCTCTGTATGCTTCCTCTTTCCACCATCACTACTGTATGCATTAACACCACATAGCACACAAAAAGTGGCCTAGATAATAGCTCCATACATCAGCCTTGCAAGGAAGAATAGGCAAGAGCTCACCTATCTCCACATCAAGAGCTCTTGCTCTTGTTGTGTCTCTCTCTTGGCTGTGTTTTCCGAGCTTCTGTGTGTTTCCTTGGGTAGAATTGTAGAATGGTTCGGGTTGCAAGGAGCATTAAAAGATCATGTAGTTCTACCCCTCCTGCTATGAACAGAGACACTCTCCACTAAACCAGGTTGCTCAAAGCCCCATCCAACCCCGCCTTGACCATTTCCATGGATGGGGCATCCACAGCTTTTCTGGGCAATCTGCTCCAGTGCCTCACCACCCCCACAGTAAAGACTTTCTTCCTTGTATCTTATCTAAACCTACTCTCTTTCAGCTTGAAGCCATTCCCCCTGTCCTGTCACTATATGCCCTTGTAAAATAGTCGCTCTCCATCTTTCTTGTAGGCTCCCTTCAGATACTGGAAGGATGCAATTAGGTCCCCCTGGTAGATCTATGTTTGTCCTGCAGTATACTAACAAAATTACCTCCAACCTGCTTCAGTTTCTGGAGGGCATGTAACAAATGCCATGGTCTCCTGCCTGACCTTTTGACTACCTGGTCTGATTTAAATCCTGCTGAGTTGGCAGTCCACTACTTCATATATTTCTATCATTCTTAATTTATGTTTCTTTTCTTTTTACACTTCACCTTCCTTCACAACTCTGATTCCAATGTTTCTCTTTCCAGATTGCCATTGCTGACTGCTCTAATTCCCTTAAGCATCTCATCCTTTCTGCTTTTTCAGATAGTTGCATTTTGAACTTAGACATTCATCTTTCTTGCGATTTGAAATACACAGTGTATCTTTTTGCTGCTAACTAGAGTTTCTGAAAATCTTCCCAGAAATGTACCGTTATCAAACTTTTGCAACTCCAGTGACACTAATGATGAAACCATATGGATTGATCACATTCCCAGGTAAAATTCCCCAAAATAGCCTATATTAAAGAAATAACTTTTAAAAAATATTACATCTAATTATTATGATTTTATAGACTTAGATAAGGCCAATTTAGCATCATAGGTCACTTATTTGGAACTACTGTCACATCTGTATCTCTGCAAGTAAAATGATTGTCACCCCCCTCCATGGCTAAATTGCATATTGTGATTCTATTAGTTATACAGAGACATCTGTAAAAGAGGTTTTTAAATCACTTATCAGTAAGTGTTTGAGTTCCAAGTGCCTTTGCTTCTTACAGTGATTGTGTGCTAGTTCAGGCACTGGAGTTGGAAACATTAATATATGTATATATCTTTAGCTGTAAGTTAGTGTAAGGACCCCAAAATTCTTTCATTGTCAAAATAATTTTGAGGTTTATGTGTAAAAGTAATCTGGACGTCTCACTATTTTGAGTGAGTAATCTGGACATTTTATTATTTTAATTGAGTTGCTATTTTATTATTTGCATCTTTGCAGCAAGAGCTCTCTTTTTACATTAATAGGGATCACTTGGCTGCAGCAGTTTGTATAAGACACACAGACTAATACAAGGAGGAAGTTCCCTAGCATGGACTAGTCCCACATATCCAAGTGTCAAACAGTTCTGAAGGATGTTTAATAAATGTACATTTCACTAAACCCATTATATATCATGTGAAAATGTCACTGCTTACTGGAGAGATGAATGGTTTTCCATGTGGTACAGCATCTCTCTGAAGCTGTTCAGGTAGATAGTTTGGGAATCAGGTTGCTGGGTCTCATTTCCTACTCCTGTACCATAAACATACCTACTTGCTTTGTGCCACTTCAAAGACTGAGCAGAAATAAAAATTACATGATGCAAATTAATTTTTACTTCCAAAAATCTACATGTGGACACAGCATCTTTGCCTCACAGAGTCGCAGTATAAGATTTCTGTGTTTGACTATGGGATCTTCCTTCCCTCCCCTGATCAATCCCTGGAAATCTCCAGTCCAAGGAGGGATTTTCTGTTCAAAAATGTACTGGTGCCTATCATTCCAGAGTTAGCATCTATTGAGATAAATAATTAAATCTTTTCAGTGTCTTCTCAATGGCAATTCATTTTGTTTGTCTGGAGAATATGGTGTTTGCTACAGGATGAACTAAGGAAAATAGTATTCATGCATGTTAGTAAGGGGTGAGTAACTTGCACTTGCACTTGCCAGTGCAACTGACCCAAACAATCCTATTAGGTCTTTTGGTTTAGAAAGATTTGTATCACATTTGTATCACAGCATTTCCCAGAGCTCATATTAGATACACAAAGAAGGTTTATGGTGAAATACCCACCAAAATGTATCATTAGTGACGCATTTTTGATACACTAGTTTCAGCTTTCAATACATGAAATACTTGATTGAAGTATCTTGATTTATGTTTTAAATAGAACAAGAAAAGGACCTTTTTGTCCTGGATTTTTAGGTGTTGTACCTATTTTTCTCTTTTAAATGTACCTTCTTAGAATTCAGAGTTCTGAATAGCTAAGAATTAAACTATTCTCTATGTGGTGCCTAATTTTACTGTATTTTATTGTCAGTGAAGGTACTGTTAGATTACACGTATTGATATCAAAGGATTAATCCTTTTAAGAGATCAGAGTTAGACAAAATCATCATTGTCACAGGAAGGCCAAGTCCGGTGACCCAAGGGGATTTAAGTGCAAGGTCATTTTCCTGCCCATAATTCTTAGAATCAGACCTAAATTATACATCAATAATACATTATTCTTAGAAAAGACATACTTTTACATTTTGATATGTGACCAGAAGTATGTATGTTCATCAGCACTAAAAAACAAAAAGAAATTTATTCATTTAAGGGCAATACCACTTAAAACTGATTTCAGTGTCTATTATCAGCTGTGAACTTACTATTGGTTTCTGAAAACTAGCTGTTACACATGTGGAGACTAATTTCTAAAAATAAACACAACTCATAAACAGATGCAGAGTCTGGCGTTCATCAGGTGATGGGGGTGTGCCATGTCTACAGTCTACCTGCTTTTGATGTTCTTATTACAGTTAGTGGGTCTCGCATACCACCTTATTTGCACTAAAGTAAGATATATGCTCAGCTTATTTTTTTTTATTAAAACACCTTTAATAACTTGCAGCCTTATAAAGTATGTATTCAGGTCCAGTTTCCATTTTGCATCTGGTTCTCCACGTTTAGAAAAATGGCCCCGAGGTTATTTGCCATTGCCTTTCTAAATTCTTCCGCATACATAATGCTGTGGAGCAGGTTTTACAATCTCTGTCAATATTCTCCTTTACTTGCAGCTCATCAGGAGTTCTGGGAACTTGTTCTATCCTGATTCTGTAGTGTAAAGACAAGTAGATCAGGTCTAGAAATGAACGGGAGATGTTTAAAAATATTTGCTGTGTCAGACTTTAGAACAGGTTTGTTGTTACTGCCTGATATTTTTTTTTTAAAGAAGACACCTTTGGACATAAGGTGCTTTATTCCAGACAGAAGAAGATTTTGAGAACAGTGTTAACAATTACACATGAAAGAAGCTCCTTTTCTGCTTTTCTAAAAGTAAATGTATTTTCTTTGTGTAGAAGCAACATTTTGGTAGGAATATAGCCATTTTACAGACATTGTACCTACACTTTTGTAAAATTCTGTATGTATGTTCTGTGTTACAGTTTACAACCTCCTTCTACCTTACAGTTTTGCAATTTTGAAAAACATCAGTTTCGTCATGTGCTGTTTTTACCTTCTATGAAATGGCATCCATATTTCAAAGAACCTACCAGTTCTACCAGTCTTGTTGGGATTGTTTCTCCATCCAAATGGCATCCTACATTTAAGGCAATGAGATTTTCCATGGTGGATGTAAAAAATTCTTTCCACACAGAGCCAGGTAGCAGACAGTAATGATGGGGGTTTTGTTCTTTTCCTTCTATACATGGAGAACACCTTTGCAAGGAACATTCATCATGTGAAAAGTGGATCTAAAGTAATGTAGTAACCAAAGTGAGTGTGCAGGCACATCCTAGAAGGGAAAATAGTAACTTCGTTCTCAGCAGCCTCCTTAGCATGTTGTGTCAGCACTGAAATATGTATGGGATCCTGGCTGAAGACATTTGCTGTCTCTAAACCTCCTCAGTGTGGAATGAAGTGTCCTTTCCATATCATTCACTACTGCACCAGCTTTCCCCAGTCTCTCCTTTAAACATTTAATTTTCCATGTCTATCAGGGTCCTTGTAAAAGTTGCCCATATTTAAAAAACTGAATCCTTTTCTCTTTCATCCAGATACTTAACTGATTGAAAAGAGGAAGCAGTCAAATGAAAGCCTTTAAAGGAAAGGGTTTCAGTTAAAGCAATCAAATGGAAGATACTGGAAAAGAGCAATGTTTACTCCTTATGATTTTGGCAGATTTCTACAGATTTCATCTCTGCATCTCAGAAGATGGGGGCCCCCCTACCCTTACCCTGCCAGAGCTACATGTGTTTGGTAGTTTTCAGAGAGGCATTCCTTTACAGAATATATTGAAGGTAGATTGATTTTTTTATATTTACCTACCTGAGCAGCTGATTGAATACCAGCTCTCTTTAGATTTTAAAACTATCCAAAAGAAAAGAATGTGTCTTGCTTGCATGATACTATCATGGAAGTCTCTTACTGAAATTAAAACTCCTTTTAGATCCTTACAATATTTAACTGTAAATTCATCTGGTCTTGCTGCCATATTAATTTACAGTTTATTCTTAACAATGTCTACATCCTCTGTTATAAATATATTCTGTATAATTTTGTAGAGTCAGGAGGGATAAGATTAACTTTTCTTCGTACCTTTTGACACTAATATACATATTTATTCATAGAATTATTTATATATTGATAACAACTGCCTTGAAGTATTATAAGGCTATATTCAAATTACTTTTTTTTTAAATTAATTGGGTTACCTTTCTAGTCTTTCAATAGCTTTTTCTCTTTTGAAGCTCTAGAATTTTCAATCTTGAAGTCCCAGCTAGTCCGAAAACAGTCTTAACCTCCATTACCTTTATTTACTCAGCTTCCGTCACCCTGGATTCTTGAGCAGTTGTCATTGTTCTTCTACCTTTCACTCTTTCCTCTTGCTCCCTGAATGTGGAAGTGCAGTGTAACTTGATGATGAAATAGGATGTTATTCCTTCCTGATGGGATTATTCCTCATTATTCCTTCCTGATTATTCCACTGAATAATGATCTCCATCTGGGAGGGTTGTTAATAGCCAGTTCAGGAAACTTCTGTCACATTACTGAATTTGTCAGAAATTGGTTACGAGGTGGGAAGAAGTGCTGAAAGCAAAATTTCACATCTCTCCCATATTACACACATACTCAACCCTCCCTTCTTTTTATATTCTCTGCTTTTAGCTGTATATATAAATGCATCTGTCCTTTTCCTTACAGCTACATTACTTCACTTGCATTTTATTTTTTACCTAAAGAGTCTTCAGCTATAATCAGTTAGGCAAGATTTTTAATTTCCCCCTTTAATCTTTCTTTCTGCATATTTTTTCCTCCCAGACAGCAATACAATCCTGCACAATACTGATAGTCATGGGTTTTGTATTCTAGCTTGCCTTTCCTCGTGCTTTGGTACCTTCTCTATTCTGGATTCACGGAGTTGTTATTTCACAGGGCGATTCTCCCTCTTGGTCAGAATTTGACTCAGCCTGTTCTTTTAGCTGTTTTCCATTAATATCAGTTTCCCAAGGATTTTAAGTAATTCCTTTTTTTTTTTGTCCAGAGTGATGTTCTTTGTATGTTAAGATAAATAAAATATAAAACCCCCTCTGTGTCTTTTTTTTATAAAGATAGCAATAATCTAGTTTATTTCTTTTTCTTAAATTCCTCTAGAGCAAAAACACCCCCACATGTGCTTTCAAATATACTTAATTTGTTAAAAACAACACTGTCGTGACATTTCTCTGATGTTTCAGGTATAGGAGGGATATTAAGATGCTGTGTGCTCCATCTGTGGTGGTTCTAGGAAGGAGTCTGATGATTAAAGGTCTTCCTCTCTATATATAGCTTTGCTTTAATCTGTTTTACAGACTCTCATATCTTCACACTTTCTAATTTTTACATTATTTTTTTCTGTCCCCTGTCTTATATTTTTCTCCTTTTTCCCTTCCAAACATCTTGACTTATTTTGAAGATCTATTTCCAACCGCATCTCTTTATCCACATTTGTTGTGAGGGATTAGCAAAGGAGGATGGGATCCACACATGGTCACAAGCCAGGCAGTGGCCACCTTTGCTGGAAAAGGCCCATGCTGCTGTCCCCAGCCCGGGCAGTGGGCAGGACTGTGTGGTCTGGACCAGCAGCCCACAGCCAGGACACGCAGGGCAGCAATGCAGTGGAGCTGCAGCTCTGGCCAGGCCCTGCAGCAGGATGTAGGATGAAGGCAGCTCTCTTGGGACAAGGTTGGCCCTGGCTGTGGCTGTCCCTCCAGCAGCTGCTTTGCAGCTGACCCAGACCCTCACAGCCAAATCCCAATCTCCCTTGATCATTGACCTCACCTACACATCCCCAGCTCACATGTATTCTTATAAAAGCCAGGATAATTTCATCACACTGAGGAGCAAAACTTTGTACTTATGTCAGTATACTTGACAGCAGAACTTGATTTCAAAATACAGTAGCATTTTCATTGTACTACCATTTCTATTCACAGAAACCATTCACAGACCCCATTTTTTTGAATTTGACAGTAACACATATAAAATATACACAGAACTGAAACAAATTCTGTGTCCATTGAGAGTCTGAAGATGTCAGAGAAGAAGGATGTAGTTTTCCTCTAAGTGTATAAATAACTCCTGAAGAAAAGCTATTACCATCAGAACTTGATTTAGTTAGCAAATGCTAATGACAGTCCTGTAATGTAAAATCAATAAAAGTTATTTGAACTAAACCCATGATTTGAGCAGAGTAGAAATACACTTAATTAACACGCATTTGAGTGTTCTATAGAAAGATATAATTTCTTTATTTTTGAAGCATCATGTTCTGTTCCAGTCGTTTTGGCGGGGCTATATTTGGTAGAATTTGGGCTAAGCCTACATAGTGCTAAAACTTCCTGAATTTAAGTGGAATCGTTGCCAAGTACTTTATTTCTCCCAGTTCTTTTAGGAAAAAAAAAAGTTCAAATCTTACAGTTCTTAAAAATAATCGCAAAATGGGTGTGTTACAGACTGGCGGGATCGAATGGATATACGTACATAAATACAGAGAGATGACTGCATCTTGTGCCATCCACGCCTTTTTTCATGAAACTGTCAACTTGTGTGTGCTTTCCACCAAAGTAATTTTCCAGGATTTGTGTCTTTGACAGAGGAAAGAGAATACTCTTGAGTGCATGAAGAACAAATCTCTCTTATACTGGAATATGAAATAAAAGGTGAAGAAAAGCACTTTGCATCATTACTCTTCCCATGTGCCTTTTCTTTCAGGCTAAGAGCAATTTGACTCTCTTATAAAAAATAATTTAATCAGGAAGCTATTAGAATGTACAGTCACCTCTCTGACTGAAGGGCTGTGTCTTGAATTCTTATCTCTTTTGTACTCCGAAGTAGATCAAAATCCAGTTGTGATAAAAGGCAATGCTGATTCTCTGCAAGAACCTAAGCACTGCTGCTACCTGGCTAAGGTAGCAGCCTAGATCTCTTAGCCTGAACAGGAACCAAAAGGTTGCAAGCTATCCCAGTCTCCTCATCCTCTTCTGACCCATGAACTGATGTATCAGGAGGTTTCTTCCTGGGAAACGTCTGGGTCATGCTTCTTTTTATAGGTGTCTTACAAATGTCTGAGAGACAGTGAGGGCAAGCCTCAGGCACGATCCCTGCAATTAATTTGTAGAGGATGTTGTAGAGAGAAGGAATAGCACTGGAGAGCAAAGCAGGGCTTGCCAGGAGCACGCAGTGGGCTCATGCTTGCTTCCCCACGTTTCCATCTACAGCTCATTGATGACTGAGAACAGAATTTTCTTGTCCCACTTCCCAGTCCATTTCAATAAGAGTTGTTGCAGTCCTGGCAAAAAGCCTGGGACTGGGGTGGCGAAGAGTGCACCAAATGTGTTTTGTAATGATGGACTTGATGAACTTAGAGGTCTTTTTCAACCTAAATGATTCTATGATTCTATAACTCAAACCTTTCTCTTGTTTATATTTGATCATAGTACTCTAGCCGCTCAATTGACTGAAGACTTAGGAAAAACAGCTGAGAAAAGGAAACCCAAAAATAGTTTATTGAGATTTTTGGTCATATTATTTATTTATGTAGTTTGATTTTACTAACTTGAAAGAAAGAGAACACTTTTAATGTGGAGCTACAATATTTTATATGAAACCTCCTCCCACAAACTCAGAAGCTACTTTTCACCTACAACCTTTTTATCGATAAGGGCTTTTCTGATATTGTCAATGTACTGGAAAACCCATATAAATATATATATTAGATATCTAAATGCACTAAATGGAGATGGTGAACTCAAAGTGGCAAACCATTGCTTTTTTGAATGAGGCACAGTGGAAAAGGATGCAGGAAACTGTAAGAACAATAGGTCTGGTCCCATTTTCCTCTTCTCTTTTTATAGAGATTATGAAGGAAGTGAAATGGTTCTGTTTCCTCACATCTGACCTGTGAGAAAAATAGCCTGTGCAGTCAGTTTTAGCTTGGGAACACATACAAGCTCTATTTCCCAGTAATGAAATAAAGGATATGTATTCCTTAGAAAGTGAGCAAACAAAACAACGCCTTCATTTCTTCTGGTGTGAGATACTAGTCTCAAGCCTTCTGCTTGCCTCTGTGATGGAAACATCTTGATCTGTAGTAACCAGTTAACCAACATACCAAGTCTTTATTAATGACTATTTGCTATATAGTTAATATAGAGAAGCGGTTAATACTGAGCCTTTGTATTTATTAACACTGTTAACTAATTATTAGTTAACACTGACTTACTTTGCTTGGTCTGTGATACAATCAATTGTTTGAAGAAAAAAAAATAAAACTCCAATTTCTGTTTCCTGTTAGCACTGTAATTACAGTTATTTCTGGATTTTAGAGCAGTAAGAGATACACAAATTCTGGAATCATCAGCGCCCTCCTCACCCTCATCATTTCTGCCAAATTTGCAGATCAGCAGAAGCCTACTTTCACGTCATCTAAAGATTCCATTAAAATGGAGATTAACTGTTTAGAATGGAGTAATATTCTGATTCCTAATACACTGCATAGTGATGCTGCACTCAAAGTGGCAAACCCTTGCTTTTTTGAATGACTCATTGTGAAAAAAGGAGGCAGGAAACTGTAAGAACAAATTGGTGTAAACTTACTTAAGGAAGACTTGGATTCAGAGGAAGTGCATTGGGAAGTTTCTGTAACGTTTACAGAGAAAACTTGCCTGTGTGCATGACAGCTTTTGTGCTTCTCTCAGTAAACATAAATGAAGTGGGATCCATCTGTGTTATTTGTATGACAGAGAACAAATAATACCACCTTCAAAATATGACATCACAATACCTTCAGAGGCAAATATTATTCATATACATGTAACACCATCACATAGGATAACTATAAGCCAAACAAAAACATGGCCATATATTTTTCTTAGCTATATTTTTAAATCTCAGCTTCTCCAACATGTCAGAGATCCTTGGACATAATTTCCTCAAGGAAAAATAAGAAAGGGTAAGACTTATCCCAGAAGCTTGGGATACACAATTGCAATTTGCTTTGCAGATGAAAAATTCATAAAACTTAGGTGTTAGATGCAGAAGAAAATTGTCCCATTTGTAATCAAACCATGTGGCATAGTTAAAAGTGCAAATTAATTTGATATTCTCATAGTACTTCCCTGGTAGATATTTGTCTCCTCTCTGAAATCAACACACAGTTTAACTTCCTCCACCGTGACAGAAAACCTCCTAGGCCATTAGGTCAATATGCTAGACCACCGCCAGTGCTCCATGGGAAGCTACACTGGGAGTCTGATCGTTGTTCTCTCCTGCAGTTTCACACAGCATGAAATCAAATTATTTAGGAACAAATGACTTGTGGCTGCAGTGCCGGTGAAATTAATAAAATTTGATGACACATGAATTTGAAGCTCATTTGGATTTCAGTGCTGGTATTGTATCTTGAAGCCAGAAAAGAATTCCTAAAAGGCAGTTTGTATTCACATCTTACCCTAAAAATACACTTCCCCATATGCAGGAAACAATAAAGTGTTTCTGTATGTGACTTAAAAATATAATATAAATTCAGTGCAATTGCAAATATTATCAGATTCAAATGGTATGATATGCATCATAAGCACTGTTCTTCAGCTAAGAACCTGGAATACAGACAAGCAAAATTACAGACAAAATTGATCCTTAAAAATGCTTATGAACAGGAATCTTGAATTAAGTGATCATTAACTGTCAGGAACCCAGTCATAAAGAAAGTTTTCTTCCCTATTTTTAGCCAACTGTAAACTTCTGTGAACCACGATTGCATGGTCAGCAGGTCTTGACATTTCACCAATTAAAAAAAAAAATTACTGCGATGACTTTTGCCATGACACAATTTCATATGCTAAGTAAATGCATTCTGTGGATGCATACAAATGTAAATCCACAGTTCCATTTCAATAAGATTTCCTTCAGGAAAAGATTTTATGTTCTTCTGTCATGACTCATGATAAATGCCTGAACTTTAGAAAGGAAATTTATATGAAACCAATAAAGATATTACACCTACAACTGTATTTGATACGGATGTGAATAGCAATTCCATATTAATGTAACTGTCATCTCTGCTACCATTATTTGACATCTTTTATGCAAAGCCTGTATTTTTGGTTTTCTGAAAAACTCCCCAAAATATCAGTATGTGTATGTGTATGTAGAGGGAAAGGAGAAAGGGAGGTGATTTTTTTAAATGATGCATACCAAACAAGAGGACAGAGGGACTGGATGATTCAGCTGTTCCCATACTGTCTGGAGATCAACAGATGTACTGCTGTTTGCTTGCCACACAAGATTTTTTGACTCCAGGAATATGAGAAAGTATTTAGTCTTCATGTTGCTCTCTCTCAAATACTCAGCTCTTATAACAAAGAACAATATAAAACCCATTACATATAATCAGCTATTTATAGTTTTCTTCCTCTTTGTAAACTGTCTCCAAACACTGTTTGATGCTCTGCTCTCTCGAAACACTCAGGCACATCAACTTTACGTCACATCCTTTTGTGCAGAAAAGCATCACCCCTTGACTAATTTTGACTTTGTGCCTGTTGAGAAAGGCTTGGGGTTCAATCTAACAGTTTTCAAGTAACTGCTCTCAGACACATGGTGTGCTGTATAACTAATGTTGTCTTTTAGCTTGTATTGATACAGCATCTTTCTGCCATTTCATGCAGAGGTTTACTCTTGGCTTGGGGCTGGAGCAAGTAATTTCAGTGATTTACTTCAAGATTTTAAATACCCCTTCTCTTTTCTATTGCACTGTAGTAAAGGTTTACATGCTAACTTTAGCAAGCAGCAGCATTATACTGTTTGAGGCACCTAGTGAATAATAAGAAGGCTGTGATGCACTGAGGCCATTCCTGAAATAAGTCCCCTCTCCTGGACAGACACCAGTGAGTTGAAGTGAATCTCTCTCAACTGAAGTGCTCATTCAAGAACCAAGACTGCCAGCAGTCACTATGTTTGTATTTGTAGTCTCTTTTGTTCTGAGGCTGGTCTGGCATATTTGCTTTTACGTTAAAAGAAATGTTTATGTTTTGCTAAGTTACTTTTTCAACTCACTGAGAAAGTAAAAAAGAGAAAGTGCTGGGTTGTTTTTTTGTTGTTGTTGTTGCTCTCTTTTGGTTTGGTCTTTTTTGGTCAATATAGGAAAAGTAAAGCTATGAGCCCATACAATTAATATTTTTAAATGTGACTCTACACGCAAATTTGTGGCAAGTTTTCTAGAGCATCACTTTGCTTTTGATTTTGGTTAAATTATTTTCTCCCTTGAAACAACTGCTGACTTAAGACAGAGAGTGGCCAAGGAAGACAATGATTGGACCAAAAACTATGAAGATGCTTTGGATATGGAGTGCTGTTTTCATCACGGATTGGCTTGTCTCAAAAAATACAGCTATTCTTCTGACTGCCCCTAACATCCATACTCTCTGAATATTACTTATTCCCCTCAGCTTTCTATAACAGCATTGACTTGAGTTTTAATTTCTCATTGTACCCAAGGACCCTGTCATGTTCTAGAAAAGGATATCTTACATTTTCTGTGGTATTACAAAGTCCACAGGAATAAGGAACATAGTAGATCCTCTACCACTTGAAATCTTTAAATCATAAGAAGACTTTTAAGACCGGTTTTAGCCTGGGCTGACATGGCTTTACATGTTCATGTTGAGTCACATTGAGTCACAACGCTACAGCACACCAGCACAATGGGTGCACTACACCCATGGTGCGAAGTGACTCAGGGCAGGTCGATGGCACAGATACCTGATCAAGTACGTCAGGACAAGACACATCTACACACTCCTGTTTGAATGATAGCACCACTCTGGGCCTGAGATTTCTGGGTCTGAGAGATTTTTAGCCTGCTAGCAGCTGCTAACTTTTTCCCAAGGAAAAAGTTCTCAAGAAAGCTTCTTCTCAAAACAATCTTGGCAAACAACTATCCTTTCTCAAAACAATCTTTCTCCGGGTGGTGTTTTGCTTTTCTAGTTCTCAAAACATTTTAGCTGTTTCTCTAGTTTAACCAATGGGATTAGAGAGGTGTCATTCCTATTCACCAATCATGTTAAGTCTGTATCGGAACACCTTATAAAAGTAGTAAGAATTAGAGAATAAGACCTTTTTTCTATGCTCTTTACCTTCTGAAATATTTAGAGTCTCTCATCCTTTTTTCGTGTCCTACAACGACACATCACAGTTTCCATCCAGCTTTGGAGACAGGAAGGAGAATCTGGCACTTTAAACAGGTACAAGTTACTGGTGTTAAAGCAAGGGGATGGGACACAGGTACATGAGTGCAGCAGGAACTGATGTCTCTACTAAATCAACATGTCAAACAAAAATGTGTTTTATGACAAAAGTAAGACCTGGATTATGTAAGAAGGCTGTTAAGATGATCTCATCTAACAGTGAAATCTGCAAATCATGGAGTCAGTTCTAATGGTTTCTAGCTCAGGAGGATCTCAACAGAAAACTCTGTGTATATACATGTGATGCATATGCCCTGCGTATAAGCACATATTATATGACAGAAATTAAAAAGAACAGTATTATACAAAACAAGAAGCGCATGGGTTATCAACATATACTAGTAAAGTGAGAATGTCTAGTTAATATATGCTGGAAAACAAAATCAATGGCCATTACCTAGGAAATGACCTTGTAACTTTCCCCTAAATTTTTCAGGCTTGGCCCTAATGGTGTTACATACCTGTCTCTGGAGAAACCTGTAACAACAAATACGTTTACCACATGGTTACTGTAAACATTAAGTACTTTTATAGAACTAATTTCTCATGAGGTGAGAAGATACTCATATTCCATTCAGAATCAATGAACAGCTGAAATGTAGGAGGAGACAAAGAGGTAAAGCTGGTAGTCAAATGATAGTCGTGACTGAGAGAGGTCACTGATTACTAGTGCGCTCAGTACCGCTTCTGTTTGGACCTTCTGTGCTGTTCAAAGCTGTCATTGAAGTCATGGGAAGAGCGGTGATGAAGTTTGTGTGATCCTATTTTAAATTACACAGTAAAATACCTGATGGTACTGAAAAATGCAAAGGAGTGTACTGGAGGGAGAGTAATCCTAATTATCTATAACAGAACAATTAATTACTACCATTTTGGAAACAGTTTTTGAAACTATTGTGCATTGCACTTAGAACTTTTCAAAAAGTCAAGTAAAATGTTGGGAATTTTTATTATTTGGAGTGAGAACAAAACAGAAAACGTCCTTTTGTCTTTTGTATATCCTATACCCACATGCTGAGCAATACTGACAGTTCTACTACTTCAATCCCAGAAACTAACACAGAATTGTTTGATAAATTATAAGGAGAAACAACAAGGATCATCAACCTGGAGACACATTCCTCTTATATGAGATTAGATTAGGGAACGTGATGGAGAAAGGAGAAGATAGAATAATTACTTGCTCCAGTAAGTGCCAGGAGTCAGGAGAAAAACCGATAGTTTTCATTGATTGCACTATTTTCCAAATGCCTGCTCTTGGTCCCTACTGGAAGCAAAATGTCCAGTTAAATTGATGGTTTGATCAGATGCAGTTTGTCTATTGTGTTGTTCTCAAGTGATTTTTTTTTACATTGTGCATAATTCATCTGTTTGGCTGCCTTCATGGGCATCTGGGGGGACAGTAATAATAAAGTGAGGTGTCAAGGAAGATCAAATCAGAATACTCTGCTTTAAAGCAGAATCTCATGAGTTTTAGGGAGCACTCTTACGCAGCTCAAATGCATAATGAATTATGAGTCTGATGATGACCTTCACCAGTTATATGAAATATGTATGAGCAATATTTCCATGTCTGTCCTGTAAGCCTGTAAAGGACAATTTTGCACTTATTTCATTTTTAAAACAGCGTCAATTTGTGGAAACAGAATGATGGGAAATCACCATCTCCATAATTATCATGTTTCCTGCTCACTGCTGCTGCCCCTGTAAGGACATAATCAGTCATTCAGTTCTGATGCTGCCCAGCTAATTTTTGTACGTTGGCAGTATCTGTTACCTTAATTGTCATGGTAACAGATGGTTTTGATTTCTTATTAACCTATTTTAACATTACATGACTTGGAAGGGCCATGAAAGAAATAGTAACAAAAGTGTTTCAATAACCTTCTGATGCCTGCAGACTAATACTTGTGTATAACACTTTGTTTTCAAAAGACAGAACAAAAAAATACATCTTAGGCTTACTCAAAAAAATGTCTTAAAAGATAATAACATGAGGAATTACAGAGTTTTGGTCATATTTCTCAGCTACATAGTTGATGCTTCTTATAAATTAGGGTCTATGAGTCAAAACTGAAAAGAATTTTTAACATAGGTTTCATCATCAGCATAATAATAATAATAATAATAATAATAATAATAATAATAATAATAATAATAATAATAATAATAATAATACCTGTAGTCTGAAAACTCACAAACTATTACTTGATCAAACATAAATTATCCATAATAACAATCACATTATGCAAAGGCCTACATTATTTGTGCAGATGTAATGAAGGTTTTTGATGATTAAGAAATCTAGATTATGTGCCACTGACAGCATGTTGTTAACAATAAAACCAGAAGATAAACACTCTTATTCTATACTGCTAAATGACTGGAATCTTCAACGTATTTGCTAACATACTGATCAGATTCACTTTTAAAAGCTTTATCTCAGATCAACCTTTAAAAACTATCTTTTTTTACGGTAGTATTTAACGTTATGTCAGCCGCTGTAACAGACCTTAGAAAAGCACTACACACATATGCCATTATAAGCACAGAACATCAGTGCTCTTCAGATACTACATTCTCCTAGGAATTTTCACTGTCTTTTCATTCCATTCAGATAGATTTACATTTCATTTATTTCATTAGCAACTTAGGAATGTAGCCCTTTTAATCTTGTTTTCCTAACTATCAAGGTTTGTCTTTTGCAAGGAGCACCTCTTACTGATGTAAAATAAATCTAAATTGTTTCAGAAAATATTTTGATAGCATATCAAAACCAGAAAGCAGTATGTTTTTAACTACCAAAGAGTCTGTAACTGATTGATAAATAGTGATTAGTTAACGGAAAAGTTAATCTTTTAATGAAAACACCATCCAAAAAATCCCTTGGTAAAGCAATGGGCTTCATTCTGCATCACTTCCACCGTGCAGATCAATTCATCTAGCTGCAGGTCTGAGCCCTAGCAGAGCTTGCTGCAGTGGTTTGAGGTGTCATCACCTATTTACTCCTTCTCACATCTGGGATAGGGGAATGTAATAAGGGAGCAGCCCCAACTGGCACAGCTCAGAGTCTGAGAAAGAATCTCAGCCTCACCTTCAGAAACTAGTGCATGAAAACTGAATTGCAAGGGCTGGAAATAGTTTCTTTTATCAACTCGGCTTTAGGGGCAGTCATGCCTGATGAGGAGGTGGGAGAGACAGCCGGGAACGGCAATGCCTTCAGCTGAGGCAGTGAGAATTTTTGGGAGAGCCTTGGCTCTTGACAGGGGGGTTGGCGGCAGTTTCATCGCTTTGTAGGAGTTAATGCAGCTCTCATCTTAAATGCTTGAATCCTTCAGAGAGGACGTAAACGTTTCTCCGAGGTGAAGACGGAGAGACAAGAGCAGTAGTGAAGGCCATGATACAAGACAGAAAAAATTAGATTGCATTCTTTCTGCAGCGTAGGGTGCGAGGATATGGGTGCTGAATGGAAACTTGGAAACACTGCAACACAACTTTATGGAGGGTAAATGGTGTTAAGCTACCTCGTTCAATTTCTTTGGAAGGAGAACTGGTTTTCCAGGAGAAAATAAATGTGGGAGGCCTAAGGAACGTGGCATGATGCCAGCGGAGATGGGGCATACGGGGCATGGGACGGTGACGGAGGGTGACTGAAGCAACGCGGTGAATTACGGAAAGCTGACCCACTGAAGAGGGGGAGCTGCTGAAGGGCTGGCCTTGGAAGGCGTTTTACCTAACAAACTCACTAACTCCCGTGCCGCCGGAAGAATTTAACCCTGGCACGGCACGGGCAGGCGGGTCCAGCACTGCAGGGCAGGGCACCACCACCGCCGTCCCACAGCACCCCGCACGGCAGAGCCAAGATGGCCGGGAGCGCCGCCCCGGGGCGGTGGGAGCGCAGCGCGGGGGGCGGTGCGGCCCCGGCGGGGGCAGAGCCACCTCCGCCCGCCCCTCGCCCGCCCCGGCGGGGGCAGAGCCATCTCCGCCCGCCCCTCGCCGGGCCCGGGCCCGGCCCCGCCTGGCGCTGCCCCACGGCTTCGCCGGCTCCGAGCGGCCACAGCGGCAGCGGCGGCAGCGGGTGAGTGACGGCGGGCGGGAGCGGGTCGGGGACAGCCGTGCGTCCTTCCTTCCCGGCCTCCCTCCGGCCCGGGGAGCCGTCCTTCTCTCTCTCCGCGCCGGGGACAGAGGTGCTGCCCGGGCAGCGGGTGCGGCTGCCGCTCGGCCGGGCGGGGCCCGCTTCCCGGTGCTCCCTGCGCAGGCGGCGGCGGGACTGGGATCCCGCCGGGGAGTGGGAAGGGAAGCGCGCTCTGCCTCCCAGCGCGCTCCCGCCGAGGGGCCATCAGTGCCTGCAAGGGGACAGGTCGGCGCGGTGGGTGACAGATGTGCGTGTGGGTGTGCGTGCGTGTGGGTGTGCGTGCGTGTGTGTGCTCGCAGCGGTTCGGCGCGGTTCTGCCAAATAAGGAGAAGTTTAATTTCCATACCACGTACTGCCTTGCAGCAATGGATAGGCATCAGGAATATTGGAGTCTAATAGTTGGCGTGCACTTTTGATAGTCGGTGTGTTGAGCATCTGCAGTATAAAGCAAATATTTAAGTTTTGAAATACCGAGCATCCCTACTCCTTGCTCAGCCACGCTTCTCTGATCTCAAAAATCTTGCCTTATAATGTGGAATTTAATTTTTTTT
>WAAE01014779.1:214416-234926 GCA_013400495.1 Nicator chloris | reverse complement strand
GCAGCGCGGGGGGCGGTGCGGCCCCGGCGGGGGCAGAGCCACCTCCGCCCGCCCCTCGCCCGCCCCGGCGGGGGCAGAGCCATCTCCGCCCGCCCCTCGCCGGGCCCGGGCCCGGCCCCGCCTGGCGCTGCCCCACGGCTTCGCCGGCTCCGAGCGGCCACAGCGGCAGCGGCGGCAGCGGGTGAGTGACGGCGGGCGGGAGCGGGTCGGGGACAGCCGTGCGTCCTTCCTTCCCGGCCTCCCTCCGGCCCGGGGAGCCGTCCTTCTCTCTCTCCGCGCCGGGGACAGAGGTGCTGCCCGGGCAGCGGGTGCGGCTGCCGCTCGGCCGGGCGGGGCCCGCTTCCCGGTGCTCCCTGCGCAGGCGGCGGCGGGACTGGGATCCCGCCGGGGAGTGGGAAGGGAAGCGCGCTCTGCCTCCCAGCGCGCTCCCGCCGAGGGGCCATCAGTGCCTGCAAGGGGACAGGTCGGCGCGGTGGGTGACAGATGTGCGTGTGGGTGTGCGTGCGTGTGGGTGTGCGTGCGTGTGTGTGCTCGCAGCGGTTCGGCGCGGTTCTGCCAAATAAGGAGAAGTTTAATTTCCATACCACGTACTGCCTTGCAGCAATGGATAGGCATCAGGAATATTGGAGTCTAATAGTTGGCGTGCACTTTTGATAGTCGGTGTGTTGAGCATCTGCAGTATAAAGCAAATATTTAAGTTTTGAAATACCGAGCATCCCTACTCCTTGCTCAGCCACGCTTCTCTGATCTCAAAAATCTTGCCTTATAATGTGGAATTTAATTTTTTTTCCTAAATGCTGCTGTTTATATTGATGGTGTACGTGTATGAAAATAATTAATCAACGTGAATTGAAAGAGCTGAAAGTAAAAAAGAGCCTTTAAAGTGAGAAGAACGTCTTTGAAGAGAAGATAATTATGCCGTTGTGATGACCACTACCAAAACTGGCAGTCTGACAAATAACGGGGGTGTAAGCTTTCTAAGAGATGGGTCATATTTTCCTTGCTGACTTGATCTATTTAGTGCCGAGTCAAACAACATCCGGAAGTTTGGAGGATCCACCTAAGGCAGTTTCAGCTGTGCAGCCCTGCTGCCCTGCCCTTTGTGGAGTGGTCCCATGGAAGCACGTCCAGTTTCCATGTCACCTGGCAGTCTGCTGATATCTGCTGCAGAGCTGCTCTTACCGTGCACTAGGGATGAACCTGTGGTTTGGTTGGGGCTTTGCCCGAAACCCATGCTGATAATTAAGTTTGCTGAGTTTTGCATGTTAAAAAGAAATATTTTTTTGCATGTGAATTTTGGATCCAAAAATCAGACTCTGCTGCAAAGGTTTTTTTGCCTCTTGGGTAAATCATAAGGGGTCAGGAAGTGGAACTGTGTCACTCTTACGTATTTTAACTCACTAAAAAAAGAAAGGAGGGGAAGCTTTTCTCTTAGGAAGAGTTTGTGATGCATTCAGATGTCTATTTTTGAACTGCACTTTCATACTAGTGCAGAAATCCCAGTTTCTTGAACAACAGAGTGGGTCTCAGTGCTCACTGAGCCCTTTTTAGCTAGTGCTCAGCTCCAGAAGTTCTCAGTGGCTTTTCCAGGCTGCATTGTTGGCACCCGTGGAAGCTGCATTTGATGCTTTGCTTTGTCTGTGATGCCTAGTTTCTTGTGCTTACCTCAATGCCAGTTTCTGCTTAAGGAGTTCCACATCTAAAGGTTTCATTGTGTGAATGCTGCTTTGCGCAGCGTAGGCCATGAAACACTGTTCAGGTGTCTGCAGTTGTTAACCTTGGACGCTCTGTAGCCAGATAGTGTTGTGTGTGACTGTAGTGTTGCCACATATGGCTAAACTATTGCAAGGCATTGGTGCAAATGGCTATGTTTCTCGGCAAAGAGGTGTCCAAGATATGTTTGGCAGTGTAGTAGATTCTCAGGATCACTTTGAATGGCAAAAATGTTGACTGCCTTAGGTCACTTGCATCGTTTGGATAAGTTCTATTCTCAGTAGCAGGTGTGCAGGAGCTGCTGTCCTTTCAGACACCATGTGTGTCTGTAACCAGCAATATGTCTCCGTAATGTCTTCCCAGCATATGTAGAAAGCTGTGGTGTGGTTTAAGAAACCAAATCTACCACATATGCCAGAGAGAAATTTAAAGGCAGATGTTCCATTTTAATTGAGGCCATCGATGGAAAGTTGCAGAGCCCCTGAAGATCTGTGATGTTAGTGAGTTGCTCTGATTCTGTGGCAGCTTAAGCTCATTCTTCAAAACAACCCTTCTCTTCCTTGACTTTCCCACATCTGTCATATTTTGAGACTGGCTTCTCATAATTGTGTATAGAATGTAACAAGAATGTAACTTCTATTCCCTTCAAATGTGGAGGTGCAGAGGCTCTTTACCTGTTCAAGACTAAAATCCTAGATTATCCTGTAGTCATGCGTCTCCAGGCTCCTGGGATTTATGAAGTGTTGTGACATTCCTAAAGAACTGAGAACGCGCCAGAATGGTGGAAAAGATTTACAGGACTCGTAATAACTTAGTCAATTTTTTTTTTCCTTTTAGACCACAATGAATGTGGAACATGAAATTAGCCTCTTAGTTGAGGAGATTCGGCGGCTGGGAACCAAAAGTAAGTATTGCAGTATCTCTGTATGGATGTGTGTATGTACACACATGTCACCATGCACCCATGTCATACAGATGTAGGTGTGTTACATCCAGCTAAGAACTTGGCAAGTTCAAACAAGCAGGTAACCTGAAAACCTGCATATGCACTTAGTGTTGGACTCTACAGTACCGCCTGTGTTCCATCCTTTAAAGTAGTTCTGTTATAAACATTTAAGCCTCTGCAGCAGAGAGGATGTAGGCCTGAAATCCTGCTCCATGAATCCTTTTCTTTAGGCTTTCTTTACTCGCTACAGTCAGCACAGAAGGAAGTTGCACCTTCTCCTTCCACCTCCTTCCTTGGTAACTTCTTTACTTCAGAATTCATGCATTTCGATTCTGTTCATGATTGTATTATTTGGAAGAAATTGGTCTGTATGCCTAAAACTAATCCAGGAGTTATATGTGTAGTTCCAAACTTCCTTAAACTTGCTTAGAAGGTACCATTTTCTCTTAAGATTGTTTTTCGTTGCTAAACTCCTCTTTCTTTACAAATATTTATGCATTTTTGTGGATGTGCTACCTGCTCCTATATGTCAGTTCGGGTGCCATTTGTTCAGTTCCACTTGTTTTTTAAAACCTAAACACATATGTACATCTTGCATTTTGTATGACTGCATCTGCCTTTTAGGAATAACATAACTGTAATATATATTTCTAAATTTTTGTTTTGTGTGAAAATTCACATTTCAGCCTTTTCAATGTGACCCTCAAATATTAATGAGTGAAAAAATTGTGAAAAAAAATAAATGTATGGTAGATTTAGGTTGGAGGAGCAGGGTGTTGGACTTGATCCTTACGGGTCTTTCTCAATTCGAGATATTCTAGGAATTTAATTATTTAAAACTAATTTCCTCCAAACCCTGTGAAGAAGTTCAATAGCCTGTGCTTGTCACAGGTTTCAGGAAGTCATCAGTAAAAATAAACAGAGCAGATACATGGTCCTTGATGCAAGTCTCTGTAAGGAAAGGCAAAGTTAGATTAGGCAGTAGTTCCGCCTATTGTTTTTCTTGAGCATTCATAATATGATCTCAAATAAATTGGGAAACACAGTGGGGTTTACTTTCAATGTTCTCCATGTCACCTTATCTCCCCAGTAACCTCCTAACTTGAGGGAAATCTACATGATGTCTTTTATTTAGACGCTGATGGACAAGTGAGTGTGAAATTCGGTGTGCTGTTTGCTGATGAGAAGTGTGCCAACCTCTTTGAAGCCCTGGTGGGAACGCTTAAGGCAGCAAAACGACGGAAGATCGTCACTTACCAAGGAGAGCTGCTTTTACAAGGTGTTCATGACAATGTGGACATCATGCTGCTGCAGGACTGATGCAGTATTTCAGCTATGCATTAATGGAATTGTTTGAAACAGTTTGATCAATCAAACAACTGTTTGATTTGCCACATACTCTTAATAAGGCTGATCATTCCAAGGCATTTTGATGTATTTTGTATATCTTTATAGTCAAGAGAAAGCTGTCCTATTTTGGGAAACATTCCCTTTTGTAAGTCTTCCTAAAATGGTACTGTATGTGAGTAATGTAAAATATGCCAGATCTTTTTCTCTCTTTTTTTTTCCTGTTTTTTTAAATCTCAGGTAATTCTCTCAAATGTCTGGTGGTTATTTTCAACACATGAAGAAGAGGACTGGTAATTTAATGTTTACAAATGAAAATGTGCCATGAAATTCTAAAATAAAAGCACATACTTTAATTCGTGTTATTCTTGCTGCTTTGGTTTCTCTTTTTATTTGCAATCTGAAATGAAAGCAAATTGAATCCCTGCAAGGGGTATATTTAGGCAACTGTTCAGAAAGCACGACAGTGAGATAGAAATATTTTGCAGTGTGATTCAATAGAAGAATGACAGCCCTTTGGATTGACCAGGTTGTGCACAAAAAGGGCATGAATGTTAAAGGTACCTCATTAATCTGTGGCAGGGTTGCTTTCGTTTTCTTTTCCTCTTGGCTTGTGAAGGAAGTGGGTGAGGAGCTCCCTGAATGCTTTCATGCAGTGTTAACCGGAAGGTTAGTACAGCAGGTTCAGGCTGTGGTTCTTTTCCTCATAGAAGTCCTACTTTCTCTAAATCTCTCCCGGCAGAAGGTGGCAGGGGAGGGGAAGAAAAAGCCCTTTTGGTTGTTTTCTAGCTTACTGCTGATTCTTTTTATCAGGTAGAAGTGCACCCTTCAGTAGGGAGGAAGAATTGCTGCATGAGGAAAGGAGCTGTGTAAGCAAACTGCTTACTGCTCTGTGCTTACACTCCACAGCTGCAGCTTTTAAAGCTGCAGGATGGGTGAACTTCCCTTAGCAGCCTTTTGCAAGTGCAAAATGTTTGAAAAGCATCTCCTCATTTACAGATCCAGCAAATGCGTGCATCATTATGGGATCTCTGCAAAGCTGTGTAGCTCCAGCTGCTACCCCTTTCATCCTGTTTTGCTCTGCTTTGTGCAACAGGAAAACAACTTAGATCCTGTGTGCAAACAGATCTGAGCTGCCTCTGCTTGTGCTGGCCCCAGAATCTGGAGAGCAGGGAAGTGATATGCAGAGAAACTTGAGCTGTCTGGGTCCAAGCCAGCTGGAGTGGAGGAGCAGAGCAGGAGCTCAGCACAGCTTACTGGCTCCAGCACTCTCTCACTCTGGTGCAGCACTTCTGCTTCCAGACCTGAGCTGGCAAGTGCCTGCACCCCTGTGCTCCTCAGGCTGAAGGGGGACAGAGACCCAAGCCTTCTGCTGGAGGGGTGAGACCAGACAGCCGTGTGTTGCCAGCTAAGTACAGCTGGTTTTTCTTATGCTGCTATTTTGCTGCAAGCCTGAGTCTGGATTGTCTGGAGTCACAGAATAGCCTGAGTATGCTGACAGATACCAAGTGCTTTCTGATTTTCTGAGATGCTAGTTTTGGTACAGAGGGTACCAACCTATCCCAGCCAGGAAGCAGATCTCTGTGCAAGCTCGTGACAGCTTGAGACACTGAAGGGCTCAGCCTTGAAAATTTAGTAAAAACCAAACCAGTACATGTAAGGCTCAGTGCTGAGTTGGAGTCAAGACAGGACTATGAAGAGACCTTTATGTCTCTCTTATTTTAGATTTATCTTAACAACACTAATAAAAGTGCTCAGGGCTTCTGGGAACACCATGTAGAAAGAGACAGAGAAACTTGGAATTAAAATAAATCTGTAGCAATCAGAGGAGAATGTGACTTTTGTACTGCCTGGGGCAGTTGAGTTTCATTTTCTCTCTGCTTCTGAAAGCAGGAGAGGAACAACAGGGACAAGGATGTATATCCAAGAATTTGCCTCCAGTGCAAAGTTTAATCCAGCATCTACTGGCCTCAGAACTATGTAGGGTTTTCACTTCAGTTTATATACAAGCACTGTTGACTTTCTAATTTATCTTTTTCCCAGAGAAAATCAAATACTAACATTTCTTCCCATGCATGGGACAACGCATCTGTTGAGGAAATAATTTCCGCAGCAAATGGCCTGGACATGAGACGTAGTTCCTGGAGCAGTTGACACAATAATAAAAAGCTGCGGGGAGGAATTATCTATTTCTATAAACAGTAGTACAATCAGCACTCCTCTGCGATGGGTTTGTGATCTTGCCAGCTATGGGTCTGAAGGAAGTTTGCAGGTCAGCCAGGAGCACCAGTCGTTCCAAAATAGAAAGTAATCCTGACTGTGGGGAAGTAGGAAGAATCAGAGATTTTTGACAACAGCATAAGAGCTATCGGTAGCTATTACCTGCCTTCAGTAATGCTGGGAAATTAGCAAAAGTGTAGCTTGGCTAATTCAGTCTCCATAAGATTGGAAAGCATGGTGAAAACTTCAGGAGAGGTTGGATGAGCTCCAGGCAATCTAACTGATACAATTTAGGATGTCACCAGTGCATGTCTTCAGCTGGGACTGTTAGAGTAGCCGATGGAGTGGAGTGTGTGCAGTTACAGTCACTCAGCTGCTTCCATACAAAATCCAGTGACTGGAGATAAATGTGCTTTTCAAAGGAGTTTTAACCAAGCTGTGAAGGTGCTGAGGTGCAGGTCTGCATAACCTCTTGTGAGGGGTGGTGACATCTTAAATTTTGCAGCTATAGCTCTTGTGAGCATAGTTTTTTTAGAGTTTTTTTGCTGGGAGCATGAGCAAAGCAAGGATCAAAATATATGCAATGTTACCTTTTATGTGCCTCTCATGTTAGAATGAATTTTGAAAATGCATGTTGTGTTTTGCTCGTTTTTCATGTTCCCTTCATAGCTTTGCTGGAGGTACTCTTTCTGCTCCAAGGGATTTCTCTTGATGACAGCAATGTCACTATTGCCATTCATTCCTGTGCAAAGCTTTGCCAAAAAAAAAAAAAAAAAAGCACGTGAAGGAAAGAACAAGAGGAAGAGAAGCAGGAAGTTCTTACATACTGAAAACTTATTATACTGCCACAGATACTTAGTGGTTTTATTTTAAATTAGTTGGATGTTTCAGAAATAGGCTGAGATTCTCCTCCACTCTGGCAGCACAAAATATTGAGTATGTTTAAACAGTTGCAGAGCTTTTGCTAAGATGACACCGCGATAGTCACAGGACTGGCCTTATGGCTCCGTACCAAAACACTAACCCTTAATATCTTTCATCTTACCTTAATGGTATCATCTCAACCTAGTATAAAAAACAGTCCTAAAAGTTTGTTCCACAGTCTGCAGCATGTTATGTTCAGCGTTACTTGAAAATCCTTTGTCTGCTAATTGTATGATGGGAATCATGCTTTCAAGGACTTGAAAAAGCACAGGGTGTTTCTTTTGGAAACTGGCAAAGTCAGTAATTTTGCAAAATTCATGTGATCTGCCTTTTCTCTCAGCAGCAAAACCCATACTAGTTTAGATGTCCTCCTGATTTGATTTTCAATGCAAGATATCTTTAGCGTTTTGATCTGAAATGGCATTCTCAAAGAAAGTCAAGAGCAGGTTGAAGAGCTACTCCAGTGCAACAATTTCCAGGAATCTGTATGGGCAGTATTTCTAGGTACCTCTGGTTTAAAAATAAGTTGAATGAGTTATTTGAGGATAAGTGCTTGACGGTGTTTCTAGAAAGTAGTGTTTTTAACATCTAGTTACATGAAGTGCCTAATGTGAAATGATTCTAATACGGTTTTCCTGAGAGTGGCAGTTCAGTTTAGTTCTGCCACTCTGAGTACAACTTAAGCCACAAATGCACTGCAGTGTGTATTTTAGCAGCAGAAGCCAGTCTGCTGGCACGTATTTTGAATAATACACCAGGAGAAGCATTATCTTCTGGTGTAGCCTAGATGTCATTGCAGATCATGCTTATCTCTGGCAGAGCACCTGAGTGACTCAAATATCAGCCTGGTAACCTAGAGAGGGAGTCGTTCGACCTACAAATGCTCTCCTGAGTCTTGTCAGATCAGATCCAGATCAAAACTCCTTTCAGATAAATGCTTAGAGTCAGACCTGAGCATTTTCCAGTACAGCATTTTCACAAATATAGCAGCGTTATGTCAATGACCTTGTTCCTTTTAGGAGCTTCTTCCTGCACAACCCCTGAAAGCTGAGCGACACTAAGGGTTTTGCTGCCACCCTGGCATGCTTAAAGCTCTTCTCCAGAGAGGACAATGGTATGTACCATGTGATTGTACATGCATACTATGCATACTTATTGGTACAACAGGTACTCAAAACCTGACTACTTTTTTCCACAGTAAAATGACAATTATGTTTGAATGGCTATATAGTGATCTGCATTTCCTGGTCTTTGCTAAGTCTGCTAAATGCCACAGAAGATCATGTTAGTAAAATTGACAGTCTGTAACTTGCAGAATTAGGTCTTTTGCAGAGTTTTGGTAATAGAAGACATATTACTACCAGGTCTTTGTTAGTAAAGAGGCCTTAGTCTGTACCTGCAGCTGATGTTTTAAAAAGCTTCCTTTATAAAATTCTATTTTGGACCACAGTATGATTTTCTTGGAAATCTGATTTCAGTTTTCGTAGAGAAAAAAAAGAAAGTCAGCAGCAGTTGAAGACACCACCATTCATCAGGACTTCAGCACCACAAAGCAGTTCACACAGGAGTCAAAATACAAACATGGAAATAACTGTGTTGCAGGTAACTTCAGTGGCACTGGAATATTTAAATTCAAATATGTAACATCCACAAGGTACTCTGGTAGCTCCAAGTCCACAGACATCTAAGGTTTCACTGGAAAACTTTAATGGGAACCTAAAATCATGCACACCTTCCTATAACTGGAGGCACTGCCACCTGGTCTCCACTGAACACCAAAGTGCCTGTCTCAGACACATGACCACAGGGAATTGACACACACACATGCCTAAAGTCAACCAAGGATGTGTTCTGGGAAGCAGGGACACTGAGTAGTCCTTAGCTTTATACAAAAATGTCTGTAATTTTCTCCTTAAGCACCCACTCAGACACATTACATTATCCTGGTGAATTGGTTTTGGCCTGAAGGGGGTTGGAGCATCAGCAGTGGGTGGGTGCAGGTTGTTGCCAGGCCCCTGCATGGCACATGGTGTGCCAAAAAAACGTCAGCAGGCAAAGAGAAATTTCTGTGTGAAAAGCTGTGCCTCAGGCTCCTTGGGAAGCTGGTCTGTGCTTCTGTCTCAAGCAACACTGAGATTGAACGGTTTGCTCAGAGCCAAGAGTGGGATTCCCTAACCTGTGTCTTTGTGTCTGGAAAACAAGGCCTTTCTGTGTGCTTACATTTGCATTGTGTTCCATTCAAGCACATCTAGCCAGCTGGCCTGACAGCAGGGAACTGATGTAGTGGGACTTCTCAGAATTGTGGTCTTCTCTATGAACACTTTTGGCATTTTATAAAGTCATAGAATATTTCAAGTTGGAAGGCACACACAAGCTTGTAGCACATATCACTTGGTTCCCTCTCAGACACCTTGCATAGTGAGAAAAAGAGCTCCCAGTCATGCTTGGGACCCCATTCATAGGTGTGCACTCTAGTACAGGTCTTGACAGCTTTGTTGACTTTACTGAACACATCTTGTCCTAAAAGTTTAACAATATATGGCCCAGAGGATGAAGGGTTAAAACATGGCAATACCACAGTCCCACTGTCTTTACTAAGTTTAGGCTTGTACACATCGTGCCTCCCTTGCATTTTGAAAGCCACCCAAGACAGCAGGGTTTGCATTTGGATGTAAAAGTCAAACCTTCCTCTCTGCGGTCTGCAGCCCGCGCGCCAGCAGGATGTTGTGGTGGGTGACAGCCGGGCTGAAACCCTTCTGCAGAAAAGAAAACAAAACCAGTTCGTGTCAGCAGAAGCAAGAGCGAGCAAATGGTATAAACTAAATGATACTGCAAATTTTTGCTTTATGGCAATCCAGACTACTCGTGATCATGCAAGCTCTTATTTTAAATTGCTGTGTTTTGAACTAAAAAAGTAACATCACTAAAACTGTCTAGAAAACTCCTGACTTGAGCGGTTCCTTGCAAGTTGCATTTGTTGCTGTCAAGTCTCATGACAGCCTCCTTTAAGTTTAAGAAACAAAACTAGTCATCTTTGCATTGTTAGTTACAGATGATGGCAATAATCTTGGCCAGTTAATGATGTCTTGAGGGTAAAATGCAGACAGTTGGCATTTTATCCATTTATAATTATTTTTTAAATGGCAGTGCCATCCCTTCACTCCCCCTCTGCCTCTCCCACACACACTCAGCATTTTATGAGTCAGACTGCAAGAATATCAAGAGGTTGATGCAAAAATTAGGTTTTGGAAAGTTCTTTTTTAAAGAGTGCTTGAGGTGCTTTTTCTTTCCCTTACTTACATCTCTGGTCATATTTCCAAGATGCTGTCTGCAGCACAAGAGTAATGTTCTCATTAAATCTAAAATCTTGAGGGTATTGTATGGCTAAGGTGAGGCCACAAAAGAAATACAATTTTTCGCATCAAATTTCTAAGAATGCTTCTGTATTTTATAGAATCTTTATTTTTGTAAACATCTAGAAGTCAGTAGGGCAGTTCACGTGAGATCAAGCCACATGTTAGGCTGTGGCTGTAGAAAAAAGCAGCAATCATGAAAATCATGAGTTTTATTACTGCACTCACTATCTGTGCACATTCCCATCCTCAGCACAGGTAGTATGTGAGCCATCATGATCCTGTGGCTTCACAATCACCATAGTTGGGGCTACCATACCATTAAACCAAATGGTACCAAGGCCACAGCTTAGACATAAAATCATACTCTAGACATATCTGTCTCATGTGAATGGTTTCTATTACCAGCTTAACCCATTACCATTACTGTTTAAAAAATATATATCTGACATGAGATGTGTTTCAGGCTTCAAGGTTCACTGGGGTGGTACAGCTGTGAAGGCTGCTGGGTGATCTGGTCACCTGGCTGCTGGAAGGCAGCAAGCCTGGGGAAGACACCCGGGATGCAACTTCTGAGAAAACCTGAGGTTCCACTGGGTGCTCTGCCCAGTCCTGCCCATGGTTATGAGAAGAGGGTCTGCTCCAGAGACACTGTTGTCTCTACCGTGGATACAGCCATGGAGCTCCTTCTCACCTGGAGGTCCGTGGTCTCAGGGGTGGGCATGATGCCTCTGCCTCACACCCCTGAGACATGCCTGGTGGGGTGACTACCCAATAGGGTGACTATCTCTGCCCTTGCTGGAGAAGGTAAAGTGTGAGTTTGTGCCTCTATAACACCAGCAGTTGATTTTACAGGTATCTATTCTCTTTTGGTTTTGTTTGTATCTCTAGGGTATGCCCAAGCAACATAACCATACCTGTTAAACTACAAAACATCTCCATCTTTGCATAACAGGTAGACAAAACAACCTTTTGAATTCTTAGCCCATAAATCCCAGAAGATGTTCTCATTAAGGAGTCTAATCACAGATCTTAACCCTATGGCTTTCCTGGTAGCACCAGGGCTTTTTGGTAGAAAATCTCCGAAGTATTGTTCCTTTGAATTTGTCCAAGTACACACCACAAAGCCAGTCCTGACATCTGAACATCTGTTTTACTGATGTAATGGTGCAAATGACAGTATCATCTAGACTTTCATTTAGTTGCTTTCCAAATATTTTTCTTGTCAGATTTTTTTTCCACTACTACAGCAAAAAGCTTTTTAAAAATCCATGTATGACGTTGTTTTGCACTGGGTTGGTGGTAAGGTGAGAGAGAGAGAGATGGAGAGAGATACAGTTCAGGGCTCTTTCTGGATTTCAGAAAAAATGTTTGACAACAAGTAAATTAATAAAATAGCCATTTTAATAAGAGAATAAAGAGAGAAACATAGTAATTCTTACGTCCCCACAGCATCAGACAGGCCCCGTATGTATTTTCTCAGGGCAGAATCTTCTAAGGAAAGGTTCTTCCTTTATGGTCCTTTGAGCTAGTAAATAATTTCCTTATAAAAACTCAACCATTTTCCTGAAGGATGTTTTCATGAGAGCTTCTCATAGCACTTTCAGATGAGGCCAAGGCCAAAGGGCATGGTGTAATTGCTGGTACCAAGGGGGAGCTGCCCACAGGCTCCTCTCTGAATAATGAGGTGCCCAAGTTTGTCCCATGGTCAAGGGGTCAATCTGTGCAGCACAGCCGAGGCTGAAGGCCCTGCTGGATGTGAGACATGGCACAGCACAGGCCTGGGACTGCTCAGGTTTGCTGTGGAGGGTGACTGATTCCTTGATGCACAGTGGCCTCCTGGTCAGGATCACTACACAGATGAATTTTACTTGATTCCTTCTAACACTCCTTGTCTCACTTCTGAAATGGAGTCATTTAACGTACCAGAGAAAATGGGAAGAAAAATTGGGGAAGTACATTTTGATGTTGTTTCCAAGTAGAGTAACTAGTCTTCACGAGAGCTTGAGTGTTTCATGTGTTGGAGTGGACTTTAACAATTGTCCCAATGGGAATTTTGCCAAATACACATTTTCTATAATGTAAGAACTACATTGTGTCAGGTAGAGTTAGGATATTAAAATGTACCTAATCCTAATTGGTGTCATGTTTTGTTTGTGGGCCTTCCTCTTGCAAAATTTTGGTCTTTTCTGATTTCCAGAGCTGCCAGGTACTCTAATGTTGGCCCATTTTACATTGACCCAGACACTTCTTCTCCACCCTGTCATGTCTAAATGGTCAATTCACCACCCACGGACCAGACTGAGGGAGCTGTGGTTACAGTCAGGGAGGAAGTGTGCAGCAGTGGCAGGGTTTCATTTTGTAATATTCACTTGCTTTATTCCAAAAGACATGCTGACTCCTTTAGTCCCCTGCCTTTATTTTTTGCAGAAATTTCATTTCCTACATGTTGGAACAAGTGTGGCCCATTAATACCCAATCTTGCTTCTTTTTCTTATCACTGTTCTCCGTATATGACAAGATCAGAAAAAAAAAGAAAGAATAACATTTAATTATGGGTTATCTTCAATTGTACATACACTAAGATCCAAACTAAGCCTCTATGGAAGATGCCTTTTATACTTCTGGAGTGTTTAACCTTATTCTAAAACATATCATGTAAGTGCTGTCTGATGAACCTATATACTCATGAATAACAATTATTTCCATGTTGATAAGCATTTCTACATATAAATCCTTCACCAGGAAGATGGAAAGTAGGATCTCACTCTGGATCTGTGTATGAGTTGTTGGTAGCACACTCTGTTCCGCCTCTTCACAAAGGCTTGTGCTCCCTTATTTTGGCAGGATATTGATGGGGCAAACGCCAATGGCCAAAGGACAGTAGCAACCTGAAAAATGCTTGTCACTCAAGCTTGAATGGAGCTCCATGGGAGGCAAGGCAGCGCCCATGTCACCACTCCTCAGTCCAGACTTGCAAAGGCCTGCCACGAGGCAGAGGTAGCGACCGAGCTCCTCCAGAAAAGGTCAGCTATCTTTTGCAATAGTGAAAACTAATCAAGCTAAAGACATAACTCCTCACAACCTGCACATACAAGTTCAGTTTGCTCTCTCATGTCATTCTTACTGTTAAATTAAGTTGTGGCAAAAGGCAGGGAAACTTCTTCAGAAGAATTATTGTGGTGTGCTTAAAATCTGGTAAACTTAGAAATGTGTTTTATTCCTTTTTTTTTTCCCTGTGGATACACAATAGCTTTTAGAAGCAAGTGTAATCTTTAAACACAGCCTGTCTGATCCCGTGTCACTAATGACATCTTACTGAGCATCACCAATTGACAGCTGTTTGTTCCTAAATCCTTTTTTAGAGATTTCCTTTCCTAGCATTTCCTATTAGCACAGTACAAGATCTCAGACAGTGCAAGACTTGTAAAAATAATACGTAAACTGGATGCAAAATGTGTTTTCCCTCCAGTCCTCAAGACTGACTATGAGCAAGGTTAGAGGATGAGAGGGTAAAGATGATAGTTTTCCTGTATTCTGGCTGATGTTGCTTATAGGAATGAAGCTGCTGTGCTCCCACTTTTTTCCACTTCCATTTTATGTAACTTACACAATTTTGTAAGTGTCCTTCATCTTTCCATCTTTTTTTCCCTGCTTATTACAGCAAGGCAGTCTTGTGGAAGCAAGAATGTTGCCTCTGCAGCTTCTCTCCCCTTGCAGAACAAAGCATTCCTCCTCATTGTGGCTTTGCATTTCACACAGATGGCAAAATTATGTACAATATTACTAGATCAGAAGAGGTGTTTGAGCCCAGTTTGCACAACAGCAGGTGATTACATCAAGTGCAAACTGCTGTATGATTAAACCCAGTATTTCTAAACATATGCTGAGTTAGAAAGGGTAAGTTTTATTAGACATTTTCCAGAAGAAGGTATTTGATTTTGCAGCTTGTACTTTGATGTTTATTAGGAATGTCTTAATCAGAGCTGTAAGATTGGGCTCAATATATTCAATGTGGTTTGAATCTTTCAAGATCATGTCTTTTTTCCATTTCCAAACCCAATGGCTTCAAATCATCACATTCCACCAGAGCTGAAGTGATTTATATGTCTTAGCAGTGCTGCAAACTGCAGTCTTCTATCCTGGAACTCTCTCCACAAAGTATTAATATTCCCCAATGATTTCAAATCACTTCACACACTATAAAAAGGGCTAGGTTATTAACACTCTTAAAAACTCCTTATGCTTGGCAGAGATTTACATTTAAATCCTAGGCATGTAGAAAACCAGGTTGATTCTAACCAAAATATGTATTATTTTGTACCTTTGAACGTGAAAGGTATTTCCTAAGCTTTTTTGCTCTGCTAGTCAGCTAAAATTGTCAGTCTGTAAAATTACACTTTGCCTCTCAACTTCAGCAAGTTCTCATAAAAAAGCTGAGAAAACTGGTGGGGATTTTTTTTTGGCATAAAATGCAAACTCTGCCACTATTACATTATATTTCCCTAAGCTAAACACTGTTTCTCACTACCTTTTCTTCTCTCCTTTTTCTTCTGCATGGGCTGTAGAGAATCTCCTGTTCAGCTTGGGATATTGTTTATATAGACAAGGGGGTGGCTCTGAGACCCTACAAAGTGCATCCAAAGCTGTGTTCAAGGATTAGAGTAAATCCACTGGATTTCTCCCTCCTCCTGCCTTTCTGGTAAAATGAGGGGACACAGAATAAGTGCATGTAAGGTGGGATCAGTGGGTGTTGGTGTGTTGGCTAGAAGCAGATGGACCTTCCAGATTTGTTGCCAATGGATACAAAAGTATTTGCACAGGTGGAGTAAGAACAGTCGAATAAAGAGAGAAACATGTGTTGTTTTTTTTGGGGGGTTTGTTTTTGTTTTTTTTTTTTTGGTCTTTCTTTTTTTAAATGCAGAATAGGTTATCCTTTTACTTTCTGGAAAGGAAAGGGCAGATCTTATTGCTTTCCCTAACCAGCTTTGAGCACACACAAAATCTGTCCTCTCTGTCCTTGTGTGCATAAATTCAACCTTCACTCTTGCTGGTTCTGTCTTGGAGATGGACTTCTCCAGCTGGTTAAATTATTTTCTTTTCCTTATGTTCGTTTTGCTCTACCACACTTGTTTTTTTTTTTGTGTTAGCTCTTGCTGTTAGCCCTCCTGAATGCAAGTGCCAAAATCTGTGTGTTTGCCTTATCCCATCAGACTGGAGCTAAATTCAGTTGCCAGCGCATCGCTGCCACATCACTACGGTCAGTTCATTCAAGGCTATAATGAAGGACGGTACAACTCTTGTGGTGCAAAGTGCAAAGCTTCTTGATAAAAGGATTCCTTCCTGAGTGTGTGGCTAGGGGATTTCAGCAACAACCCTGCGGGCAAAGAAGATGAACCACATTGTTCTTTTGTAGCACAGAGAATTACTGATGTGTTAGTAGGGAAAATCAAACGTCAGCTCCCCCGGAACAGTAGGTTTGTCGAAGCATCTTATTTTCTCTGCTAAGTTTGAAGGTTTTAAAAATTATTCATTCATTCATTCATTCATTCATTCATTCATTTATTTATTTATTTATTTATTTATTTATTCTATTGTCTTTCTTTGTTCTGTAGGGAGAGGAAAAGTCTGCAAACTGAACCATACCTGCATGTGTATATCAAGACAGGCAATCTCATGCTCCTACAAGCAGAGAGTCTGTAGGATGAACTGAGCTATATAAACAGGAGCAAGAAGTCTGTGTTGGCCTGCCTTTGAAAAAAACAGTCAGCTATGGGATCTGGGAAGATCTCACTGCGGTGCCTCTGAGATTAAGGAAAGTCCAGGTTGTTGGTTTTATTTTTAATGGGAAGCTTTTAATCTTCATCTGTGTTTTGGGTGCACACATAGGAAATTTTGAAAATGAGATGGAAATGAAACATTAGCTGGTCTTCAAAGCTTGTCACTGTTATTTTTTGTGCCTGCTATTTTGCCACTATAGAAGCAATCAGAACCCCCTAGAACTATTGCATGGGGCTCCTCATTTCCTCTCGGCAAAAGAACAAGTTACAAGTATCCAAAAGTTAGGAAGTGCGATGTGCTCCTGGCAGAGAGGGTCCAAGGGATACCATAACAGGTGGGCTGGCACCTTCCCCTGTTCCAGAGGAGGTAGCTCGAATTTAACTCTGATGGAGATCAGTTGTTTTGCCTGAGGGGAGCAGGATGAGAGCTAGCACACTGGAGAGCTTGGATAGCTGTTTCCTGGTCCTGGCACGGGCCCCAGCTGTCTCTGTGACAGCTTGGTGACTCGTTTTCCCTGTGTGCAAGATGAATGTTTCAGTATTTACTTACTTGGCAAGGTGAAATGATGATTCATTTGTCTTGGGTTTTGCAGTCTGATGTACAGAGTGTGATTAGTTGCAATGTGTGCACACACCATCCCCCAGTAGCATGAGCATGAACCTCAGCAGGAGCAGTTGCTTTCAACTCCTCCTCAACCATAGAGGGCAGTGCCTGGGTTTTCCCTTCCTTGGTTCCACACAAAGGTGGTTGTTTGTCTTTTATCTGAAGGTTTAGTGCAGGTGTGGGTGTTTTGAAATTCCGTGGTTAACCATTCCCCAACTTCTGGGCTGGCCCTATGCATGGTGATGAAGATCCAGTGGATATCATCTGGCAGTCTTAAGGGGCCAATTGTACTACAGATTGCCCAGGAATATCATCCTCATCCTTCTGTCAGGGCAATACCTCCCATGAAGACAAATTTCAATCTAATTGTTACAATATTCTTTGAGTACAATGAGAAATGATACAAGAAGTTTGTGATGACAACAATATAAATCAGCACAGCAGTCAGTGGGAACACCCCACAGGCCGTTCATCCATACACTTCCATTAACTGGTGTTCATTCTGTGACTTCATTATTTTTCCCTGCTCCACTGCAAAGGATTTACAGGTCTGGACATTAAATGTATCTGACTTCTGTAACAGAGTAGTAAACAACACTGCAATCTAAATTTAAACTCGATATCTGAGAGACCTACTCTTTCAGATTAGAGATAAGGGAATTTAGGAACAAAAAAAAGAAGCTCAGCTCTTCCAAGACTCTTCATCTCTTCTCAGTGTTTACAAAGACTAAATATCACCTTCACACTTTCCACGCTTTTCATCATGTGCCTGGAGCTATACTCCATAAATTTCATATGGACTCACTAGAATTGCTAGAGGTTGTGGTTCCAATACCAGCTTTTCCTTTCTGTAATGCAGAAGCCTATATTACAGAAAAGAGAGAAGGAGCCTAAATGATCTGCTCCAGAGCCCTCAGTCTTACTCAGAGGTGTCAAGGAATGATGGCAAATTAGAGAATGAAAAAGATATGTCCATTTCTTTTCTAGTTTCTCCTTTCTGGTTGGTAGCAGATTTTTTCTGCTGGAAATTACATATCTATTACAACTTCATTATTATCATTTACAGTGAGTTCATGCATGTTCCCTGGTGTAAAACTTTGTGATATCCAAAACACTTTTCTTTTGGAAGTTGGAAAAGCCTTCTTACAGAAAGAGAGACCTTTCAGCCTGTGACAGGAATGGTGATGGCTGTGCCAAGTGGAGATGCTGATGGCATTTGTGTACCACCTTTGTGTTATTTATGACTTTTACCCATCCTTATCCTGCCCAAGTCATGCCAAATACTTGTGGCAGAAGGGTACTGAATTGTTACCTAATGGAGTCTGCTCCTGAAAATCACAAACCTCAGATGTTCAAAGCAGCAACCAGGCTCAGAGTAATGAATACCCTCATATTAAGGGTATGCTTCTGTGGTAAAGCAAGTACATTGAGCATTCTCTTATATTCTCCTTTTTGAGTTTTCCAGCTGCCATGAAAGCTTTTTTCAACTTTTCACTGAAATTATCTGCAGTGGCCTCTTTTAATTTGATGCTGTGCCCAGCAGCAGGGGCTTTGAGAGACGCCCCAGTTTGCACCCACCCACTGCCTGGATTGTGTCTCCCTGCAGGCAGCCCAGGGGGACCCAAGAGGGAGGAGGTCAAGCCAAAGATAAGCTACAGTGTGAATAAGCCCAGGGAAGACAGTGCTGGGAAAATCTCCTGGGATCTTGCTGTTCCAAGTGCTGGCGGGTGGCCGTGCCGGACCCCTTCTGAGAAGCTGTCTCCAGCTTGCTGGTTTTGCCTTCTTCAAGGAAGCAAAGTTTTGTGTGTTATTTGTAAACAAGTGGAGCTGTGGCAAACCCACCCGCTTCTCTTATCATTACTCTTCCTGCAAGAAAATTACTACAGAACCTTGAATTTTGGCTAGGCATTGAGGTTAAGACACAAAAAGAAGATAAACACTAATTTAAATATACAAGGTTTGCTTGGTTCTCTTCAGGCATCTGGCAAAACTAATTTTCTTTTCCTCCTTACCCCCTGCCTGAGGCACCTATTGTCTATAATTCAGGATTCACTTGGGAATGTAGTTTCTCTTGGAAGCCATCCTTCCTTGTTATTTCTGGTTATTTTTTTCCCCTGGAACTTGCCATTTGTGGGAAACACTAATGATTTCTGAGTTTCATATACTTTGGGCCAATGCTGAAATGAAAAGGAGAAAAAAAAATTGTCCTTGAACTGGGAATATGGCCTTTTCACACACTTCCATCTAACTAGAACACTCCTGAATTACTGTATACATTTTTGTGTAATTTCAGGATAGCATTCTGAGAAGTTCCTCTGTAAATGCATAATGCTATTGATTTTAAGGCTTGATTTGAGCCATGGATTTCAAGAAATTTTACAAAGAACATCCATATCATGGCCCTTATTCTAAGGGACGTGAGATTTTAAACTAGAGAGGATGATTTGCTCAACATCATACCATAAATGTGTGGAACTGCTGAAAAGAGGAGGCAGAGCTCCTGTAAGGAAGGTCAATAATTCACAAAAAATATCCAGGAGTTCCCATCCCTGTATCTGAGCATGAACTGATGGTTTGATTGGCTATGCACACAATTTTGAGTTACTAATACAGAGTCTATTGGAATTGAAGTTATTTCTGAATGACCTCTCTCAAAGCTTGCGGTTTCATTTATTCATGAACTTTAGTTCTGTGTTTACAGCATCCCATTTGTCTTGTTCTGTTGGCCTGTAAAAGAACAAAATGTACCATTCTTCAGACCTGAGTCTATACAAAGAATGATGCCCTATTGGCATATAAAACTGGGAAAATATGAAATAACTAAGCTGCCTTTGGCATCTACCGATTCAAGTTGGATTAGAAGAAAGAGAAAGGTCAAAGTACTGGCAAATTCCTTCTCTCGTTTGTAAGGAAGTGAGCAGAACTCTCAGAGGCAGAAAGAACATTTTTCAATGTAGAATTTTGACTGATAATATAACAGACTGAGCTGAGAACGTGGGGGAGGAAAATCCAATCGATTTAAGTAAAATGTAACAGACATAGCCATGAGTAAGTTTTGACTCTATTTAATAACAAAAAAAGGTTTGAAAGTAAAGAAATTAGTTTAAAATTATTAATTTAAAGACAATTAGTTGGAAGAGATCTGTGAATGACATCATCAAGGCTAAGAAATTATTTTCTGAGTTTAATATCTTTTTTTTACATTGTTTCCATACAGTTGCAAATTATATCTCTTCCTCTGCTACAACACATCTTGTTCTAAGCCATTTTTAAAAATCACAGTTAATGTTTTAGTGAACAGTAGAACTTGAAATTAAAACCAGAATTTCCCGGAAAACCCCCAGACAGTCTCGTTTGCTTTTTAAATGGGAAATGATGGATTTCATGCTTCTGAAAGCAAATGACTGGATGACTGGTACCTGGATCCTCAGTCCAGGCTTCAGAGGTCTCATGACATTTAGTATGCAAATTTTCTCTTCTTTACTATGCCATCAGTTCATTCTTAATTCTTCCTCTCCTCTCCTCTCCTCTCCTCTCCTCTCCTCGTTTTCCTTTTCTTCTTCCTTTGCATCCCTTATCTCCTTCTTGGGGACCTCATCCCCTCCCGCTTACAGCTGCCCTCT
>WAAE01014779.1:122640-209033 GCA_013400495.1 Nicator chloris | reverse complement strand
GGGGCGGGGGCTGCGCGCCGAGGCGTCCCCGCCCGGTGACCCGCCGGAGGGCGGGGGCCGCCCGGCGGCGATGCTGAGAGCGGCGGGAGCCCGCGGCCCCCCGGTGCCGTGGCTGCGGGCGGCCCGGGAGCGCGGTCCGGGGGCAGAGCGCATCCCCGGCGGGCGGGAGGCGCAGCGCTCGCCGGCAGCGGCTGATTCGGAGCTCCGTTGGAAAATCCCCACTTTATTCCGTCACGATTAAAAATGGAGTCCTGCTTTTCGGTCAGTTTTGTTTGCCGTTGTACAGCAGTTGGGTTTGTCAAGGTAACGTGCTCGCTTCGCATCAACCATTTTATGCTGCCTTTGGTCGCTGGGTTGGATTTTGGTTCGGAGCGGTTTTGCTAAGGTGGTGTCTTGCAGAAACTTGCATTGCTATTCCTGTTTGTTTTGCTGGAAAAGGATGTGTCAGGCTAAAACTAAAGGCAGGCAAAGACTTTATTACAGGTTTGCTAAGCCAAAAATCCCCACCTCTTAGGTCTGCTGCTAGGTTTACAAACTGTAGTGCAGAGTCCCTACTCTACCCTCTCAAGTTGGATTTCAGCTTTTTACTCTCCATGCTTTTCAAAAAATGGGAGGGTGGCTACAACTGGTATTATACTTTGTGGCTGTTGTTTTGCCTACTGCTGTTAGGAAGGCAGTTCCAAGTGTCTTAGTTTGGTTTTCAAGATGTCTGATTCCCATATATTATTTAATGGAAACTTTTCCTTGGAAATATTATCAATTAATTATGAATCACTTTAGCTCACAAGGTCTTTGCCAGACTGCTTTTGTAAGAGTATTACTCCAGAGAATCATGGAGAATGATTAGAATTTCCTTTTTGGGTTTGCTTTGGTTTTTGTCCTTTACTATTTGCTTTGAGTGAGTGAACAAGGGGGGAAAAAAAAAGAGAGGTTAACAGGAGTTAGAATATTGCTAGAGTATTTTTATCATGACTTCAGTATGGTAATTTAATATCTCCAGCATCCACGTTGCAGTTGGCTTTTCTTTGGTTGGAGAGAAACAATGTTTTGAATTTTTTTTTTTTTGTTTTGCTCAGGCACAAGTGGCAGCAGTGTTGCATTTCTGATGTGGCTGTATTGGCTGTGGATGATAAGTTGGTGTTCCATCTGCAGGTGCCACAGGAGGTGGTGCCAGTGAACACTGGCAGTGGTACAGCTCGCTAGCCGGACAGGTTGTCGGTCTTCTTCAGCTGTGAGACTGTGTGTCCCATATGCCTGACATATCCTTCCCCTGTGCTGGCCAGCTTCCTCAGAAGTTAAGGCTGCCTTTCTGACATCTAACCTGAGGTGCTCCTTTATTCTCCCTCTCTCTGCTTCCACATGACTTCAGTGGTCAGAAACATCCCTTGACTCTTTTACCAAATCCCTCACTTCCCCCTTTTTTACCCCTTCACAACAGAGGAACAACCTTGGCTTCAACATTTGCTGTATGGTGCCTGGTCAGCACGACAGATCTTTGCCTTGACGGGATTGTTGCATCTCGTCATACCTTTCTTGTCAGATAGTTATAAAGGCTGGAGGGGTAGATGTGGTTGCTAGCTTTATTTTACATTGGCTACTGCCCATCAGATAATCCTGAGCTGTAAGTTTCGTAAATTGCATTCTCACTGCTAAGTGGAAAGCTTTCAACAGTTTTGGTTCAGGTTGTGCTGCAGGATTGGGAATCTGGCTCGTGCAGGGAAAAGATGAGACAATGATCATGGATTTCCTCAAGCCTTCAAACCTTTCAGTGAATCTGAAATGAAGCTCTGTAGCGTAGCCATGGCCCTGGAGGCAACTAGCCCAATACTAGACTCCAGACATTTGTAAGAGTCTGTTGAGAGTTGCTTGATCACTAAGCAGTTTATGGAGGATGTGGCCTGCTGCAGTGCGTGGTGGGGTTAATAGAGTTCTGCTGTGCACAGTCAAATCTTGACTGCTCCTGGGAGACTATTTGGGTTGTGGATTAAGTTTGCTGGGTTGGAGGGAAGCTCCTAGCAGTGCTGCTTCTGGACCGTGCAGCTGCGTGCTGTGACTTGTGCTGCCCAGGCTCAGTGGTCCTCTGGGACCCCGGGCTCAGTCTTCTCTTCTGCATTGTCACCGTGTGCTGCCCTAGCGTAATTTGTGTGTGTGTGCTATCACTGCTCTCCTACTCCACCTGTACCCTGGAAAAGTGGTGGCTGATCATAATGACATAACGTGCTTTCTTCATTAATGTGGCAAGACAGAAGTATGCAGAGATGAAAGCAGCCGATTTAAGAGTTGAAAATGTCTTTACAGACCTTGGCTTTGCATCATGATATCAGTGTGATGGTCTAATTATGCAGTCACATCAGGACCCTGCTTCACTCATGAAGAGATAGTGATTCAGATATGGGGGTTTTTTAAGTCTTCACAGTTCGTTGTGTGATCCATGTGTTGTTTCTGCCCTTCATCCATGTGGCATAATGAAACAGAATTTTTGATTTCCTGTGGGCTTCTCTGTGGAGCCCTGACTAGCTGTGCCATGTGATTGGGAACAGCCATTACAGCATTCCTTTATTGTGGAAAGTTCTTGTTCACGTTTACATTTTGATAAATTTTGCCTCAATCCCTGCACAATTTTCCCTTTAAACAATCAGTCAGTGTTCGGCATGATGACTGAGAAATGTCTGCAGACTTTTCTTCTGCCCCAAGAGGGCATTTCTTTATGGTTTTTTTGGGTGGTGTTTCAATTTTAGCATGTTAAGAGTTCAGACTGTGCTTGAAGGGTTCTAGACTCCCACGGGGGAACCGGGAAGGCAGAGAGCATGACCACTGACCAGATGTGATGGCTTTTCTCACCTTGCACTCTCAGTTTCTCAGCAGGTATCAGGATGATATCTACAAGGGGGATTCACATTCTCTAGCTGTGTCCTCCATTCCTATATCTTCCATCAGACCATATGATAGATTAATCTTTCTTGACCGAAGTGCATCCATTTTCTACACTAAGTGATGCACAGGTCATGGAGGGGGGGTTAGGGGGTTTGGGTGGACTAGTTTCACGGTGCACAGGGAAACTGAGATGTGATGTCACAGAAAGCCTCATTTCTTAGATTACCTGTCTTCAGAGTGATTGAATGATGTTTCTAAAAAAACCTTAATTTTCTAGATGGTTTTCTGTGTTACTTTTCATAAAATCTGAGCTGTCATCATGTAAAATTATACCAGCAACTGCATGGGATTTTGCACTTAGCCATTGATGACAGTGTTCCTGATGGCAGTAGTTGGTTGCCTTCATCTGCAGACATAAACAAGTGTAACATTTTGTGGATACTTTGCCCCTGTCATCAGAAGAGAAAATCCACGGGGTTTACTTTCATATCTGAGGCTCTGAGGAACAAATTCCCATCCTGTCTCTGCCTTGCTGAGGCTGGACACTTTCACACACTCTGCTCCAGCTGTTTTATCCCTTTATCCTCTAAATGTCTTGCTCTAGTCTTGACATAGAGTTGTTTCTGACCCTAATATTCCTTATTGTAGCCATTTTCTTTGCCTTGTTTCCATTCTTTATCTCATTGTCCAGTAGAGCCAAGTCCTCTTCTTTGGCTTGGTGGTCCTTATCTTAACATCTTGCTTTCTCATCCCCTTGTCATTATCACTCTGTCCTCTCCAGCACCGGTGCTGTTTGCTGTGCTTTTCCCCTTTAACATGGAATTCATTAAAGCCAGCCAAATTAAACTAAAAAAAACCCCACAGCATAACTGTCTTTGAATCACTGTCCTACAATGTACTGGCGTTTTTTTTTTTAAGTTCTTTTTTTTTCTCCTCCCGCCGTAGGTGAGCCCTTAAACTGCACAAGTGACAAGAGCTAGTGAGTTGGTGGGTTGGCAGGTGGAGCTGCTGGCAGATTTGTGTGCTTTTGAACTCTTCACCTGGGTTTCACAAATTTGTAAGATTGGTTTACTTTCAAAGAAAAATGTTAATCTAGGAAAAGAGAGGGAAATCAGTTAGCACAGCAGTGACTATTGTGTTGAACGCTGTGACCGGCCAACAATTATGATTCACTAATAAAAAAATTTCTGTCCTGGACATGGGATAGTTGAAGAGGGACAGAAAATTCATCACTGCAATGTTTAATTTAAAAATGTGCTTTCAGAGAATGAATTGTTGTAGTGTTTAAGCCTGGTTTAATATTTGCTGTCAAATGTTCCCTGCTGCATATAACATTTGGTTCCAGTTTGGCACTCTAGTGATGTTCAGTATTGGCATCTTCTGATTATTTAGCCTGAGGGAGTCCCATTGGTATCAGTGAGACCACCTGGAAAATTGAGTTTCTATTCTGTTGCAGTGACTACAAAATTTAATACCTATTAATTTACTAAGGGGAAATCATTTTGCCTCATAATACCATTGTGTTCTTCTAACTGCAGAAATCAATTGAATGCAAATTTTGCTGTCTCTATCAGTGCAAATCATGTTCAAAAGGACTTTCATGTTAGTTTTAGGATTTTTAAAACTAAGCAATTACATGCTTTGGTAGCAAATGCAGTTCATCTTCTGCAAATCTTTGCAAATGGAATCATATTCATGGTGTTACTGAGTAAAATAAATATCCTTTCATGCAAGCGAGCCCACACCCATTTAAGTTTGGGTTTTTAAAGTTGTTTGCTATCAAAATGGTTATCAGTGCCTGGACAGCCTTCTGTGTTCATGTGATTAGTTATTGATCAAGTATAGTGCTTTCATGAGTAAGGTTTAGGCTTGATGTTTGCTCTGTTTCATACAAAGAAATACAGTTTTTGAACTGATTGCTTTGCTTTGTCTGTACTCATCCCATGTCTTGCTCCCAGTGATCTAACAAGTAGTGACAAAATGATTTCTAGCCCTTGGAGACATTTGTAAGTTTTCTTCAGCCTTGCTTACAGCCTTGCATATTGAAACATCCTTTGATATTAAAGTACTGTCATGGCTGGCAGACGTCCATCCTTCTCTGCTTTTTTTCCTGCAGCAAGTGTGAGGGGAAGAAACCAGGAAAACCTTGCATTCAGCTCAGACTGAAATACTAATCTTCACTAAGCTAATCTTCAAGGTGTCTAAATTATAACAAGATTAGTAGGGCATGGGTTTTCTTTAAACTGTTTTGATAGAAATTCAAATAATTTCAAAGAGGCCTCTTTAAACAGTAATCTAGTCACTGGAGTGGGTAATTCCATTTTGAAAGCTTGTGGGATTTCGAGTGGAGTACTGGCATTTCCTGGTAGACTTAAGTGACATTTATCTTGAGAGCATTCACTTCAGCCTTTACGTCTTTCTCTCTGTCCCTCGCAGTCTATCAGTCCTCCTTCCTGGGCTTGAGAGGGCTCTTGCTGTTGTTGCTGTCTCGGATGCCTGCTGGGAGAGGAGGCAGCTCCTGTTGGAGCCCGGCTGTTGAGCATGCCTGGCACTCCCCGTTTGCACTGCTGTGCTGCCGAGGCCCGTTGTGGGAGCAGTGTACGGCTGAGGGCTCTGTGTGCCACACAGATGCCAGGGATGGGGCATGACAGGGCTGGGAGCCAGCATGGCATTGTGAGGGAGATGTCTGTGGGAACCAGCAACTCCACAGCAGCAGCTGCTGTCTTGAAATTACGGTGGGTGCTGCATCTCCTGTTTCCCACCGAGTTTCAACCAGCTTCTTTAGCCTTTAACATGGAAAATAAAATACAGTCTGTTGCACTGAAACTTGGGAAGGATAGACCAACAACACAAATATCCCTAGATTTGAAAATATAAGAGGTGCTGATACCACTTGATTCAACTTGCTTTCCTTTCTCTCTTGCCCTCTTGTGTTTTTGGACTGGGTGTGGTGGCTAGCTGGCTCTCAATCTGAGTGAGTCCAGCCTGCAGTGTTTACATCTGTGCTTGGCATTAGGGCATCTACTGCATGCCACAGTTATCTCTATTTGCAGCATGAGTTGGAGTTTGCCACTGAAAACTTGCTAGGGCAGGTGCAGTACAGTCTGCTTTAGTAATTGTTAGAATGGCTGTTTCTTGAAGCACCAAGGTTAGTTCTCTGTAGCAGTTCAAGTTATTAAAAGCTCTTGGAAGGCAAAAGTGAGAGGATGTAATGGTGCAAGTGCCTTTCTGTGGGGACAGTTCATGTGCAGACAAAGCGACAGCCAATGTTCAAAACACATTAAGGCCCACCAGTCTTGAGACAGTCATTAATCTCTGCATTCACCATGATAGAACTTATCAGAAAAATCCACATGATGCTACAAGTCTTCCTAGTTGGGACATGATTGCTTATAGCACAGAGAACCAATTGTCTTCTGAGCTGGTTAAACCAATTCGGAGTTCACATGGGTGTATTGAGGTTGCATAGTTGTCCTGGTACTGCTACAGGTAGAGGCTTAGGTCTGTTCTCTGGGGTTATTTCTAGTTGGATTCAGGTGTTACAGCACAAGCCAGGGCAAGATTTCTCCTGTACAGAGAGGGTCTATACATCCCAAGCAAAAGCCAAAGCTTTTGTTTGTGATTGTTTCCTGTATCTGGACAACACATATTAAATGGAAAGAAACTGGCTAAGTTGGCTAGGTGATAGTTGTACAGATTATGGTGATTTCTACAAGACCATATTAATTCTCATGTTGGGTTTCAGCAGCGTAGGCAGTAGGTTCAGCTTGGAGCACAGATGGCTGTGTAAACAAGTTACAAAATTATTGTGCACATGTAAGTGCCTATCTTCCTTAGTTTGTACACTTTCAATCTTGATTTTCTGCCTTACTTTGGTGAGGTGATGGTTGAGCTGGGAGTGGGTGGTTGAATGAGAGCTGCAGATAACTGTATCACATGCTACTTGCTGATTTCATAAACAGGCGTTAGCTCAGACTATGCTGTTATTTAGGTGTTAATGTGACAGGTATGAGTTAAGCCTTCATGATTTCCATGGCGTTTTCCTGCTGCTGTGAAGTTGCTAGGTGTGTTTTTTTTTTAATTTATTTTTTTATTGTCAAGAGATTGCCTTGGAGGTCAAGTGTGAAGTTAGCATAAGTGAAGTGCATGGAGATGCTTCTAGCAGCTACTGAACCCTCTGGGAGTCCCATCACCTAAATTCTCAGCTGAACCAGGGTTTAGTGGCTCCAAATTACCTGAAATCTTTTCTAGGGGAAGGTGATCACTTCATGTTACTACTCACTTAATAGAATTAGTGACACCTTGCACATGGGGTAAAGCATGGGCTGCTTATGGCTTTGTTCTCCTTAAATCCCTTCTGAGAGTAGGTGTTGCCTGCAGCTGCATGGTCTTTGGGGGCAGGATTGAGCTCTGGATTGGCACCTGTTGGCAGTGTCGATATGTAGATATGTAATAGATTAAAGCTGTCAGCCAGACTGACTCCAGACAGCTCCTCATTGCAATGGCAGAGGCCCTGTCTGTTGCTTACTGAGAATGCACTGCCGCCCTTGGCTTCTCTTTCCGAGGGCCTGAGGGAGCCTTGTGGCACAGAAGAAAGTCTGTGTTAAGAGTGGCTTACCAGGTACTGCTGTCTTGTTTCTTACCTTCCCTGCTGGAGAATCCTCCTGGAAGCTTTCGTCTTGATCGTTTGGCAAAGATTGCTTAAGAAGTTTTGAAGAGATATCAGTCATCATCAGTGAGTGTTACCAGTATAAGCCCCGAGCCGAGCTGTTTTGAAAGACTTCTCTTACTGTTTGTCAGCTGTTATTTGTTGTTGTTGCTGCACTGAAGATCCAAGCCTGCCTTTTGGATCAACTTGTGAAATGTTTTTTCTCGTTGTGTTCTTTTGCTGCACTTAGGCTCTTAGGAAAGTGGCCAATCATTTCTGTATATCCGTATTTTTTGTACAATTTAACCAGTTATGAGTATGACAGTACCATTTTGTCACACCTTGGTAATCTTTGGAATATTGGCTTGTATTATAAGGTTCAACAAAACGAATAGATCAGACAATTCAAGTTTTCTCTGTCTGTTTTGCTGCGGTGATGTTGCTTTATTTTCTACAGCTGCATGACAGTATTAGTGCAGTAATATTGTATGATTTCAATTAAAATAAAGCTATGCTGATGGCAGAGGAAATGGAGAAGATTCATGCAGATGGTTAGTAGGGAGTGGCCTTCTCCAGGAGTGACTCAGCTCTGGTTCAGGCTGGCAGAATGAACAGTTCCTAGCTGTGTAAGGTCGTGAAGAGAGCAGTGTTTGTGGGAAAGCAGGGTAGAGGTTAAAGTGCTTGGTTTGCAGTGTATGTGTCCCACAGGAACCCTTCTGGCCTAGGTAATGGCAACTACTGTGTCCTTGGCATAGATGAAGAGATGTTTAGAGTAACAGTAGACCAAGAGCAATAATAACTGTCTTGCAACCAATCCGGTGCCAAGACCTTTCCCTTTTTTGGGGATAATTTCTTTTTCCAGATCCATAACAACCTTCTGTTGCCTGGCAGTTGTTTTAAGATGACAGTAGGGCCGTCTCGTCCAGCCGCCACCGCACTTCCCTCTCCCTCTGCCCCCAGCCTCACATGTTTAACACCTCCCTTGAGTTTTACCAGAGATGGGAAATCTGTGCAGTGAGCTGAAACCTATGCTGACAAGTATGGGAAATAATTATCTGTTTCTGTTCACTGACTGAAAAACTCTGGTGCTTAACACAATGGATAATGTGGGAGCGTAGCAGGAGAAGAGCAAATTTTGCTTTAGGCATCTGCATTGAGGACTTGGAACAAATGAGAGCAGTCACGAAACTGAAGCCATGGAATCATTGCATTTGGCTTGCTGGGTGCATCTTTGGTTTTATGATGGGTGTGTAAACAGAAGTAAACAACATTCTCCTCAATATACTTCACCAAAGGGAAGTTCCTCAGGCAGCTGTTGTTCTGCTGCTTTCATTTGGGTCATAAAATGGGAAGGGTGGTCTTCATAGACTTTCTTTTTTATTAAAAGGTAGAACCACTTCATGTGGGAGGATTTTTTTTGTTGTTGAAAGAGATATTTCTCAGATGTTCTGTTTTTATTCCTATTCCTGACTTTTATGGATGTTTATAAACCTGAACAGAAAAAAATGAGAAAAAGCCAAACAAACCAATCCAGCTTCCTTGGAGTCTTCTGTCATGTTCTCATTTTTGAAAGAAAAGTTAATTTTATGGTGGCTCTGTCAAACATAAAACACAACCTTGTTTAAACAGTGAGCTATCTTTGCACAAACGTACAAATGCGTGTTTGGAATACTGTATGTTGTTTCTGTTTTAGAAGACATTTATGTACTGCTCCTTCCAACTATTTCCAAAATCACTGTTCCAAATCACCACAGAGGAATATGAGAAAACATTTATTTTTTTATGTGGAAACATAACATCTTGAAAGAAGCAGCATGCGCTTGTAGTTGCAACTTGACAGCCTACATTGAAGCTGTTCTGCTACACAAAACTACACGCTGTCTTGTTTTGTCCTCTTGGGCTGTGAAACCCATCTTAAAACTGAGAGTTAAATAGAAATTCTCCTGTTTTTATTTTGGAGTTCTTTTGAAAGGGGCTGCTGGGAGAATGGATGGTTGCTCTGATACCATGTGATCTTCCATTTTCCCTGAAGTTCAGTTCCATAGCTTTGGAAACCAGAAACTTGTTGAGCTGTTAGCTACTTGGCAGCAAATTATGTTTAGGTGACAAACCAGTTTGGGCCTATAAGTGTGGATGGGCAGTTTGGCCATGTAATTTCTATTTACTTCCCATCATAATCTCTCTTGACAGTAATTGTTAACACTGCCATCATAAAACATTAGGACAGTGATTCTAGCTCTGACTTTTTGAAGACTATCTCAAAATTTATTTCTAATTATGGGAAGTACAAGGGCTTAATGACAAGAATTTTTAAAGTTTTGTAATACTGAGAAAAGTGCTCTGTCTCATTTATAAAATGGTGATTAAATAACCCAGACCACTTTTAAGGGTGTGAATTGATGGGAAGAGCTCTTCACATTACCTAAAATGTGGCTCCCATACTGATCTGAATGCTGTTTCTTTTGCTTCTAGGGCGTATCTGTTGCCATGAACTGGGAACATTGCACAAAAATGGCTGTTTTCTGTTTCTCATTTATTCTTTATGCAGGAACATGTGGCATGGTTATGTTTGGCAGGAGACATGGGTACAGAGAAGTCTGCAAGGGATGTTTGGTCCTGCACAGTCTGTTTTGTACAGATGCACCTGCTGGAACTTGAAATGTGTAGCAAAACCGAATGTTGGCTTGAGGTTCTTGTATGCTTTTCAGGTAGTGGAATTTTCTGCTTTCTTAAATACAGGAAAACTGTAGAAAGCAGTAGAACTTTGTACTGAGACAACTTAAATTAGCCAGGCTGGGCTTCTCAGTTTCTGTTGTAGAAGTACTGCGGCAGTTTAATCAAGGCCTTCTCCAAACCAGCAGACTTGATAAAAGCAAATCAGTGTCAGTGCAAGCAGGTGCTTTGACTAGCATGGCATAACCTGTGCTGTGGAGCATGACAGCATGGCAGAGAGACCGGTTAGTTTTCTGGAGAAGTTCCTTTGCAGCTACAGTGACAGTAGTGAAACGTCAGATGAGCCCCCAGAAGAGGCAGTAGAGACCAGCTTCTCCTCTTAGCAATGATGTTTTCCAAAGCAATCTCAGTGCCACCATTTAACAGTTCATTGGAGTCTTTTGCCTGATGGAAGGCTTTTGTTAATTCTGTTGCTGTCTTCCAGCTGCTCTAGACCTGCTTTTGCTGTGGTGATCATGTGACCAGCCAATTCACACTGTGTAGATAGCAGCTCAGATGAGGGAATGTGTGAAAACTCTGTAATCATCTAGTTAACTTAAGACGTTGCTGTCCATAACTTGCAGCTTTGCTTTTTCTTGCCCATAATTATGCTGTGTGGGAAGTTCCTCAGTTCTGTAAGTTCTTAAGGAGAAACTGGAGAAGATCTCATTCCACAGTGCTTCCATTGACTGACTAGGAAAAGGGGGGAAAAAGGTTTGTTGAAAGTCACCTTTATTTTAGCTTCTAGACACCCAGTACATGATCATAATTAAGTAATTGCAGACATATTCTGTGGAATACATGGGGTGTGGTGATGGTTTTTGATAATTTAAGTCACTTATTTTATTAATTTCATTTTTTGTCCACATAGTGAAGAGTCTAAACTTCTCAGGGGGCTACATTTTTGCATACAAACTCAAAAACAAGTTCAAAGGCTAATCAAGGAAACACTTCCTTTTTTTAGTCAGTTAACTATGCCAGTATAGATGAACAAATATAGTGTCTATATTCAATTCTAGACTTGTCTGTGTAATACTTTCTCAACTGTCAGCTATAATTATACCTGGAACTGTTAGAACATTTACTCTCTGAAACACAGTGAGAGCATAAGTGGATTTTTGGCATGTTCTTTTTTTTACTGCCTTCCTGCAATGGTGGAAAGGAATATGTACCAAAATAGATGAATAAAGGAAATGCATAAGTGAGAATTGTTCATATTGGTGCATCTGGTACCTTGCCTTACATACGACTTCTGATGATTTGCCTTCCATGGGGGCTTCTCTGAGGTCAATTGCATAAGGATACTATAATTATGAACTATGCTTTCAGACCTTAAATATGATGAAAGAAAGACTGGCAACGAAGAAAAGCTTTGCAGAGGTGCTTGCTGTGGTAGTGTGACTTGAATCGAAGTCTGGGAGAATGGGTGGGAAAACTCTCTGAACTGGTAAACTGACAGATTTTGTTTCAGAGCGGGTAAGTTATCACTCACTTCTGCTCTTGGCCAGCAACATTACAGTAAATAATAGCAACATTATACTTAATAACACACGGTAAAAGAGTGGAGAAAAATTAGTCACTGGTAGCCAATGAAATTGTTGCCTCTCAGAGACATCTCCAAACTTGCATGTTCTTAGTGGGCTTTTCAGAGACATGAGACAACCAATAACAAAATATTTGTCACACGTATAGAAGGAACTTCCAAAGAGTCTCTAGGGAAAGCCTCTCTTGCCTCTGTTCTCTCCAAATTGGTAATTTGTTTTTAATGACTGAAAAGTCCATATTTTGAAATGAAATAGGCTTTTTCTTCTTTAACTGAAAGCTTTTGGGAATTTGTTTTGCTTGCAATTTATAGGCCACTCGCTGAAGGAAAGGTATTGCAGAACTCTTCTTGCAAGTGTGCCACTTCTGGCATTAGAAACAGAGAAATTAAGTGAAGGATGTGGCATCTTCCAGGAAATGGCTCAGGAAAGTTTTTCTGTGCTATTTGTGCCTGTTTCTTCAGTGTACGTTTTAAGAACTACAGTAATCTTGAATTTACTGAAGGAAGCCCTGAACATTTTGTTTGTTTATATTCTTTTCCAAAAACTTGCTGGGAAAGGGACCACTAGCACAGCAAAGATCTGTTGTTGTAGAGCATCTGATTTGTGTATTACTGCTGTAGGCCAGGTGGTGATGGATAGTATGTCTCTTACTGAGAGTCAAAGTACATCCAGCAGCATAAAACCTCTCATACTACTGCAAATTATGTTGTGTTATTTGTGCAAGCAGTGATAAGAATGGGATTAAAAACAGTGCAACAATGTTGTTTTTTTGTTTTTTGTTTTTTTTTTAACCTGCTCATCAGATAGAAATTTTAAGTCCTAAAGGGAAAAAAAACTTCAGTGTTGGCAGGCTCTCTCCTGAAGGCTCTGTTTACCTCTGCCGTAAGTCCTGGGGCTGTGGCTGATACTTCGAGGGAACTTCAGGGAGCTATTGCTGTGTTCTAGGTAGGTTGAGGCAGCACTTGACCATGGAAGACCCTGAAGAAGCTTGCTAATATTTGAAAGCAGCCATATGGAGGTTAAAAGGCAGCCTGACAGCCCTGTGGGAGCAGTACTTTCTGATGAAGTGGAAGAATTAGGAAGACAAAAATACAGAGAAGAAATATTTGTAATACTTGAGTAAGCATCTATGGTGGGGGTCAACCCACGACAGCATCTAAAAAGTTCTTACAAAAACCTCAGTAGAAAATTTCCAATCTCTTTTGAGCCTCCCAGCTGCAACAGAGCATCCAGCAATGGGAGTCATATGTAGTCTGTGGTACTTTGGTGAGGAACTGGAAAATGTCATTGGCTCATAAATGCTGAACATTCTATTGTAGAGCATTTTTTTTTTTTTTGTGTAGAAGCTGGTATTGTTGCTGTGAGATAATTGAAGTAAACTGTTCTTTACTCAAGCATATAGCAAAGCTGCTAAAATACTGTGTTGCATTTGGATTTTTTCACCTGTCCGTGCTGCAGAACTGTTTAATTTGTGAAATTTAGCTATCCAGAAGGTGAGTGGTGGTGATACAGTCCTGTATTTGCCTAAGCAATGTAATGAAGGCCCTCTTTTCTCTACTAGGAATGTAAGCTCCTTGTCTTGCTTTTCAAAGGTCTCTGCTGCCTCCTTTTCTCCCTAGCTGTTGTCCCTTGCTCAGACCCAAAGGAAAGATTAATTCCTGCCTCTCCCCATGATTGCAAAGCTGGGCTTACTTGCTTACTTACCTGTATTGCTTACTTGTTTTTCAAACAGACATCTCTGTGTGTTCTCCCCATGTTGCCTGTCAGGCTTCAAAGCAGCCCTCCAGAAACATTCACACTTTCTCCTTGCTTCTTAAGGCCTTGCAATGGTATCCACAAATACTTGAGGAGGGCTAATGCTTCTGAGGTGCTTTGGTTTTGAATATTAAACAGGCTGTGGTGTAATTTTGTTTCTTTATTTGTAGATCATCTCCTTTCACATGCTTGTCTCTTTTTGGCAAATACTGCTTTTTGCACTGGCCCAGAGCTAGTGCTTGTGGCCCTTTAGTAATACAGGTTCTTAGTAAGAGCTTGCGTGTGTTTGTCACAGTATTTAAAGAAAGTGCTGCAATAAATGGGCCATCAGTTATTAATGTATCTGTTTTACCTTCCACAGAAGCCCCTTGTGCTACTCCACTGATCTGTAGCTTTGGAAGACCAGTGGACCTGGAGAAGGATGACTACCAGAAGGTTATATGCAACAACGAGCACTGTCCCTACAGCACTTGGATGCACCTTCAGTGCTTCTACGAGTGGGAAAGCAGCATCCTTGTCCAGTTCAATTGCATTGGCAGAGCCAGGAGCTGGAACGAAAAGCAGTGTCGCCAAAACATGTGGACCAAGAAGGGGTACGACCTGGCTTTTCGGTTTTGCTCCTGTCGGTGTGGGCAGGGTCACTTAAAGAAGGACACGGACTGGTACCAGGTGAAGCGAATGCAGGATGACAAGAAGAAGAAGTCAGTGCTGGAGAAGAGTACGGGAAGGTCCATGACAGAGTCAGCAGAGGAGGCCAAAAAAGGCAGGCCGGCCAACAAGCCGCAGAAAGGCTTGAGTAATGACCTCCAGCGGAGGCACTCTATGGACAGGCAGAACTCCCAGGAGAAGGGTGTCATGGGTGGCAGCTACGCCGTTCGCTCGCCTTGTGTCTCTCCTGGCCAGTCCCCGCCCACCGGCTACTCCATCCTCGCCCCCACGCATTTCAGTGGCCCTCGTTCCTCGCGATACTTGGGAGAGTTTTTGAAGAATGCCATTCACCTGGAGCCCCATAAGAAGAACATGGCTGGTGGGGGCATGTTCAGGAATGCACATTTTGATTACGGGGCAGCTGGCTTGCAAGCACATAGATCAGGACACTTCGATACCCCTGTGCAGTTTCTGAGAAGGCTCGATCTATCTGAGCTGCTCACTCACATCCCCAGGCACAAATTGAATACTTTCCATGTGCGGATGGAAGACGATGCCCAGGTGGGCCAAGGGGAGGACCTTCGGAAGTTCATCCTTGCAGCTCTCAGTGCCAGCCACAGGAACGTTGTAAACTGTGCTCTGTGCCACAGGGCGCTGCCTGTGTTTGAACAGTTTCCGCTGGTGGACGGGACGCTGTTCCTTAGCCCATCGAGACATGATGAGATTGAATATGATGTTCCCTGTCACCTTCAAGGTACAGGTTGTCTGCTAGTCATGCTAGGTTTCATTAAATGATGGAACTGCCTTCTGTACCCTGTCCCTGCCATTACAGATTTTCATCCTAATTCTGCATTTTTAAGCAGTTCTGTAAAGCTTGAAGTAATGTCCAAAATACTCACGTGGATCAGACAGAAACACTTAGAAGGAATTACAAAAAGATGCTGTATAGAAAGGTCCATGCCTTGTGTTTGGGCTTACAACTAAACAAGTTCTGGTCTGATTTCTAGGTAGACCATGGGAAGGTTTTCCAGCCAATCTGTTCTGGAGCGTATGCATTCTCGTTTATCTCTTGGGAACTTTACTGCAAGACGCACATCAACCTTTTAAACCACCTTTTCAATTTAAGCATGCTGTGGTGCAGCCTGGGTGAAAGTTGTATTTGTGCCACTGATGAGGGTGAGGTACCTCTCGTCTGCTTTCAGACTAGAGAGTATCAGTTTTGTGTTACAGCAAAGTATTATTTCTCAGGTATGGAAAAGGCTGTAGTCTGGTCTGTGTTAACACAGGCCTGGAGAGGTCGGATATAGTAACAGTAAGCTTTTAATAAGGTGTGTAAAAGCAGCCGTGTAGTAGTGAAGGTTTTAGACTTTTTCCCAAACTTGCATATTCTTGAGCTATGTCTTGATTATGTCCTAGCTCTCAGAGGAGTTGAGGCCATAGCATGTGTTTTCCTCCTAGGGAAACAAATGAATGTGGGCCAGCATGAGCTTTAGCTCTTCCTGAAAGCTGTGGCCCAAACCTAAGTAATCAGGGTGGTGTGTGGCTAGATGTGCTTGTCCTGCAGCCTGCTGGCTGCCAGCATGGCTAAAATAAGTCAGAGAAAGTATTCCTAGTCTGGTGGTCAAGAACAGAGAATTATGTGTTGAAAAGTGTGTTGGTGAGGGATTAACCAGAGGTATTTGAACATTAAAGTTTCTCACCTTTCAATAAAATACATTGTATCCCATGTCATGGGATAATATGGTCATAATATGTGTTATATAACAAAGCTTTGCTCAGTAAACTTTGTGTTTTATTTTTTTTTCTTTCCTTAAATCACTATGCACTAAGCCACTAAACTGTATTCATGCTAACATTATTGTTTGTCTTGCCTAATGTACTTTAAGGAGAAAAAGTGATAGGCAAATCTACAAGCCAGAAAAGTTCCAGGATAAACAGAATATATGTATGTGAGATAACTATGCTTATTTGCCTTGGTGGGGAGTCACACAATCTGCTTGTGATTTTATCAGTACAAAAAGCTGGTTTAGTAATAGTGAAACTCATTGTTTGTTAACATTTGCCACTAAGAATGAAACTGTGAAATTATTTTTTTTAACCTTAATTATTTCTTAACTGTTGGATGATGTATCTGAAAACCTTGTTCAGACAAGTTGCTGTGAATAATTAATTGTTAAAAATTTTGCTTCCTTGTCGTGGGTAAAATGGTTTATCACCAGAAGTACTCTTTGAAATGAAATTAAGCTGTAAGGTGCTATTCCTGGCTGTTACATTCTTTTCAGTACAGAAAATCACTTATTTTACTTCAGACATGTTTGAGATACCAGGTGCCTCATTTCCTATAGAAAAAGTATCCTGAAAATTAAGTGGTGAGGGAATGTAGTATTTTAAAGTGCAGAAACAGTGCAGAACTTCAGATGAGGAAAGTTATCTTCCTGCTCAACACAACTGTGTGTGGAGCTGTTTGAACATCACTGATCTCAAGTGTTCACTTTAGGAACAGTGTTTATTATATTTTTAGGGACAGAGTTAATGATATATATTATATGTATATTATATACACTTCAGTTTCATCCCGTCATGTTTTCTAGAGCTGAACGTGCCAGTGTAGAATAACTCAATTTTTACCAGCTCACACTAGCAAGTGTATTTTGTATGTATATTTTAAGAAGAGTCTATTTTTTCTTGTTTTTCTAAAACAGTTGGCTTAAAACCCAAAACAAGTGAAAACACAGACTATTAATTTTGGAAGTGTCTGGTATAGACTAATCATAAATTATTAATATTTCGTTCCCATTTTTGTAGAAGAGTTACAAGATGTGTGTCTGTTCAATTACAGTTTGTGATGTGTTCAGTGCTTTGATGATAAAGAGCACAAATTGCAATCCAAGGTGAACACATGTCCTGTTTTGTTGCTGATCTGTAGCTTCAGGACTGCTTAGCTCTGTCTCTACATAGCAGTGCAAAATCTGGTATGTTGCAGGATTAGTACTCAGTGGTGTCAGGCCACTTCTAATAGCCAGCTATTAAACTGCAAACCAATTTAGTCACTACAAGTCAGGCATAATCTAGATGCCAGATCTTTATAATTTATGTAGGAATTTTGGTTTTTTGTGAAAGTCGGTCTCAGATTTTGCATTGGTTACTTTAATCACATGTATGTAGTGAAAATACTTGATTTCCAAGTCTGAGCCACTTGTTTCTTATGGAAATAAATGTAACTCAGGTTTTGAAGGTCATTGTGCATACAGAGCCTGAAGTCATGATAGAGCTCAATATATTCATAGTTCTGAATGGCATGTTAAAGTCTTTCTATGTGCAATATATAATGTAAATATACTTCTTGTTAATGAACAGTCAGAAGAAAGTACATGAAAAAAATTTGCTCTTCTGACTGTTGCTTTTTTTCTGTGGGGCATATTGGGTCATTGGTTCCCTCCTTGCTGGAAGATACCGGCAAGCCCTTAAATGAATCCGTACCAAGTTTGCTAATAAGCGTCAGCCCTTCTCTACTTCTTACGTCAGGTGGGGATGAAGCTAGGGCAATATTCTGGTTTTGGAAACACTGCAGATGATCTTACACCTTAACCTGGTATCTCTTCTTGGAGGTTTTGCAACTCCTTTTATAAAATATTTTGCTAAGACCTACCAGCAAATGATGTAAGGGAGAGTGGGCAGGCTGATGACTAATTCCCGAGTTCTGCATAGCTTCAGTCAAGTCCTGTGTGTTTCCTATAGGGAAGTAGTTAATCATTCACTCTTCATAAAGAACAAAAAAATAAGATGGGATTTGTATCACTAAAGATCAGATACCACATTGCAGAAAATGTCTGTTTTAATCTTTGCTTTTTGTCTCCTTAAGATGTGTCTCTTCTGTCCACAGGAAGGCTTATGCACCTCTATGCTGTTTGTGTAGACTGCTTAGAAGGGGTTCACAAAATTATCTGCATTAAGTGCAAGTCCCGATGGGATGGAAGCTGGCATCAGCTGGGAACTATGTATACCTACGATATTCTGGCAGCATCTCCCTGTTGTCAGGTTAGTATCATACATAAGGCTCATAAGGTGAAATTCCAACTGATTAGATAAAGTCAAGGCTGTGTATCTCTTTTCCCTTTCCTCCTTCCATCCTTCTTTCCCAGCCTCTACCTATGAGTGCAGTACAAGAGGGCTGATGGGTCTCTGTCCCTTTGTCTTAAGAGGTACAATGGCCTTTAGCTAGGCTAAAGTCATTGCAAGGGTCAGTGGTTAATACACTTAGGCTTTTAAATAAAGCCCCCTTTAAATGCATTGGTTGTTAAATCTGATGCTTCATTAGCGTCACTCGTGTCAGGTATAGTTCCACATTTTGAGCAGATGTTTTACATTTGCAGGGTTTTTTAGTTCATAAACTGTGTTTTATCGTAATTGTAGCAAAGAGGTGCCAAGGGAACAGAAAGGTCCAAAGCGTCTTTGTGCTTGGAGATGACTCAGCTCTCTTTAATCTTTGTTGTGGCTGACCCTGGTAATGATACTCACCAACCACAGCCTGAAGCAATTTCATGTTCATTAAAGGCTCACCTAATCTGTGCCGTGAGAGAAGAAGATCCAAGGCCTAAGGCTACTCCAGAGTAGACAGCAGGATTGTTTGCATTCCAGAGAATAAATTGTCCATGTGATGGACAGAGCACTTCTGCTGTGCAGGTAGGGATAGACAGCTGTGAAAAAAGCATCTATCTGGGAATGACTCAGTGCTCTGCTCCAGATGCTCAGATACACAGGTGGCCGTTTTAGGTCAGGACAGGAGCCTTGCAGAGGTGCACCCATTCAAACTGGGACCACTTCCTGGTAATGTGCATACTTTAAAGCCACCTGGAGTAGCATTTTGTCAATATGCAAAACGACAGTGTGTTTTAAATTTAACATATTTACCAAAATGTGTTGCTCAAAAGACAAGTGGTATTGCTGCTGCTGCTGGTTAAGGTGACATTGGTAGCAATTACAACTACAGGCTGATATGTTACCTCCAAATTTAGTGTCTCTTGAGGCTGTAACTTTTTTTAAAAATTGGAACTTTTAAAGGTAAAGAAAGCACTGATACTGACTTGCTACCTTTGTAAAAGTCACCAGCTTTAAATTTGAATTGCTTCTGTTGAATGTACAAGAAAAGATTTAAGAGCTCATTATACAAGAGCCTTAATTAGATGATTAATGGACGGTGTGACAGTACATGGTATGAGAACTGACTATAAAAGCATTAGCTGCAGTGACTGTGATTGCCAGATAATAAGCATTATTGTTTCACCATGATTGTTACAGATGATTCTGTGCATACAGAAGAATGACATTTAAATATAGTATATAATATAATTCCAAATAGCCTTTCTGGATTTATTTTGAATCATTTCATGCCTTACTTCAAAATATTTAGTTCTGCATCACAAATTCGCATGTAGAATAATGAACTGCAACCATTGTCAGATTACTAATTCTTGGCCGTTGTGCTGGACAGTAGTAAAGGAGAAAACACTTCGGTTAAGAATTCCATAAAAATTCATAACCTAGTAGATGGAATTTCTTAAAAATTCTACTTTTCAAGCAGAGCAGATAGCAGTGAAGCTGTTGATTTGTTTCTTTTTGAGTCTGATCTCAACAGGGATAGTACTTTAATAATTTCCTCCTCTCCTCATCCAGGAAAATCCCTTAAATCAAGATGGCCTAGACAATACTCTTTGTTCTTTTCAGTGGAGAGCTGAAGCTTTCATTAGTGTACTGGGCTGTGAGGTTAAATTATGGTGCAGCTCAGGCCCTCACTGCTCATTTGCCCTCTTTAACTTCTTTACAGTCTCAAATCCTTTCTGCTTCTCTTGAGTATTCCAAAGGGCTTGCTGAGCTTTCGTGCTGCCTGTTGCTTTCTTTGTATCAGATGGGCTGTGTTTCTCAGCTAGATATCTTCTGAAGTCTCACTTTTTTGTAACAGCAGAATATTAATAGCTCTGTCCTTCTTCACCTATGACCTTGAATTATTTCTCATATCCACACAGTTGATGTTGCTTCTTTCTCAGTTGGATTTTGGAGAATATTTTGTGTGTTGAAGTGATGTTCAGTTTGTATAACGTGATGTGTACTATAAGTGTTTAAATAGACATTTAAAGTGACACAATACCATGTTGTGCTGATAAAGTAGATCAAGTTATACATTTGTTAAGGCAAAAGCTTAAAATGCTGATATATTTCATAGAGAGATGATGTTCAAGCGTCAACCTAAATGATTGAGTTACGTGGCACAAATAGGAAATTTCTCTCTTCGCTTTGATACTTCATTAATGATTTATTGAGACACCACTCATGCTGGGGATTGAGCAATTGATTCAGAAATTAAGCAGCATAAAAAACCCCTTGATATTCTCCACCTTCCGTCAGTCAGAGTGGGAGGTGACCCACTCCCCACAATTTGGTGGTGGTCTTTAATCTGAAAGTCATGGTGTGTGCCTGCAAGTTCCCAGTCCAGGTGAGCGTCCTTACTAGCACATCCCATTGCTGCCAGTTTCCTGACTGATGCCTTCTCCTGCTGGGGAGGACAGGGGACTGCCTCTGGCACCTCCTTTTCCAGAGGTGTGAGAAGCTGAGGAGAGTGTGGTTATTTCAAAAAGGCTTTTTTGTTTGTTTCTTTGTTTACAGGCTCGACTGAACTGTAAGCACTGTGGGAAGCCAGTAATAGATGTGCGGATTGGCATGCAGTATTTCTCTGAATACAGCAACGTCCAGCAGTGTCCTCACTGTGGAAATCTAGACTACCACTTTGTGAAGCCATTTTCTTCATTTAAAGTTCTGGAGGCTTATTGACGAAAGCTTTGCTTTAGTAATAGCTATTTTATGGGTATTTCAACTTTATTACATATCTTTTTATAGGATTCATTCTGTGAGGAAATCTAATTTCTTTTCTAACTGAAAGAGCAGCTTCTTTGTCAGTGTACATATTAATATGTATATATACATGTTAAAACCAGAATCCTCCTGACAAGATATCTGTGAAGGTTGGAGGCAAGCCAATTTAATGGCCTTTCAATATATCCCATGTGTGGGGTAAAGTTCAGCTAAAAATGATTTGCGTTTATTTTTTGTATAGTTGTAATACAGTTTATAGGAAGGGTTTGGGGAGACATAAAGGACAGAGAAATATGTCCAGTTGGAAAATGGGTAATTGCATAGGATTGTTCCTCCAGCTTGGTGGAAATGGGAAATCCTTGGAAAGAGATGATTCTGTTACTGTTGAATTCATTCAGCCTTTTACATTGGTTCCCAGGGGTGCAGGAGCTGGTCCTGTGTTGGCAGTGTCCTCAGCAGGCTTTCTTTCAGATTTTCCATGACCAGGGTAAACTAAGGTATCATGACAAGTGAATGTAAATGTGTGCCAGAAAATGCAGTCTTGGCATCGCGTCTTTCTGCCATGTGTGTTTGATGTGCATTGCCCCCACTGACTTATAGTGCAGGCAGTAGTGCTGCTTCCAACAGGACTGTCATGTGCCCAGCTGGGTCATCTGCTCATACCAAAACAAGCTGGAGATCTTAAAATGCTTTATTTAAAGGTGTTTCTTCACAGACATTTTAGGGAAGGAACTGGCTGAGCTGAACGGGGATGTGATTGCATGTGCCTGCTGGGACTGAGGCTTTGCTGCCTGCTGCAGGCTTGTGTGGCTGGTGTGGAAGGAGAACCATGAAGTGGGATCTGGGCCCTCAGACCTGTATGAGCTGAGAGGTGCTGAGTACAAAACGTGTCATCACTTTTTAATACAATTAATTGTTGCACCTTCGTCTTTCAAAATTGTGTTCAGTCTAGGATCTAAAAATGAGATGTTTTAAGAAAGCAAACTTACATATTTACTTTCTACATGCCTCTGTGCTGTACATAATAGACTGCATTAAGCAGTGAATTTGTATCAGAGAGCTTGGCCCTGTAGACTCTGCAGTTGTTGTTTCTTGACTCCCATTTCTCCCTTCCTTAAATAAATTTTTTAAAATAGGTCATTAATCTTTTGCTTGGTTTCTCAAATCAGTTGAGATTTAAGGGACATTTGCTTTTTTTGCTTTTCTCGATAGTGTATTTATGAAATGTGTTTCCACTGGAGAAGTGTGGGTTTTGTTTCTGTTTACATGGTGGGATTATTTTTTGTTTCTTCTGAAGTTTTTTTTTCCCAAATTAGAATCTTTTTAGAGTGTATCTGTTGAAATCATGGTCTTGAAAACAGCCCTGATAGTCTGTCACCCTGGGAAAGAAAAAAAAAAGTCAGAAGCCAAAATAGTGGTTTTTCCTATGTTGATCTGAGAATTACACTTTCTGCTGAATTGAGAAATTATCATGCACATAAAACTCAAGCTGAATATCCATGTGTCTTTGTGTGTAAAAATGCTGAGTTCAGAGTTTTATTTCCTGTCTGTCTCCACTGCAGAATTACCTCCTTTTTGCATTAGCTACCCTTCAAGTAGCACCCAGGCTGCACAGAGCACTTATGTTGGCACAGTTTGAGCAGCAATGTCCTTGGGTGCCACCCAGCTCTGTGGTCCAGTGCTGCTCTGAGCAGCCGTGTTAGCAGGCTGTGGTAGCCTCCAGCACTGGTGCTCCTCTCCTTCTGTGTGAGCTCCTGGGCTTGGTTTTGGGTCTGGAGCACGTTCTTGGGGTTTTGTGCAGTTGTCCCGTTTGCAACAGTTTTGGGAAAACCTGTTTCTTCTTCTGGAAGAATTATGGGAAAGACTTTGAGAGACTTCTAACACTGTCCTTTCATGGCTGCCACAAAGTTACACCAAGCCCAGCTGCAGTGGGACCAGCACTGCACCCATTGTCCATAGGAGCAGGGCCTAGCCTGGGCACAGCTGGGAGGAAGAAGGGAGGAAGAAAGTTTCTAGCAGATAAAACCTAATCAGCTGTGCAGCGTAGACTTCCCTTGTGAACAGCAGTCAAATTATAATTTGGGTTAACTCCTCCAGAAGGATGAGTCCTTCAGCTTTGATGGTGTGTTGAGCAACCTGCTGGATTTTGGTGGCTAACAAGGTTGGAGTTGTGTTGCCTGGGAGTACCGTGAGAACCAAACCAGACAGAAAACAGCGGCCGTCGCAGCGGTCTGAAATCACACAGCAAAGAAAAAGCTCCTGTAATTAAACAATTAAAGAGAGCAATTAAAGCTTTCTTTACATCTCTTACTGTGGGTTCGGTCGTGAGTGCCAGTCACACGTCATGAGTCTGGGCTGTCAATTCCCACGTAGGCTACATGGCATTGTGTGCCCACTTCTTTGTGCAGTGGGAGAGGAGGTGTCACTGCACAATGCGCGTGGTGCGGGAGAAGTGGGATCTGGAGTTGTCCTAGATATTTGTTTGCTTGCTTCCCTTAGAGTAGCTTAATTTATACTTCTGCCCTTTAAGTTCTTGGATGCCTCTCTAGACCTGTATGTGTGACAATCAAAAATAAGTAGACATGGAATAAAGGGAATATGGCCAGCGATAAAACAAGTGTATGAGAGGTTGTATAATACATCCCAAGTCAAAACCAGGAATGGAGCAGGCTGAGGAAATGGGAAGGGAAAAGCACATTTAAAGACTTAACACTGACAAGGAATTACACACCAATCTAAGAAAACAATTTAGTTCTTTGCCAGCTTTTCCTTTTAATTCTGTTGTTAAGTGAGTCTTATTACTGCTTGAGGAAATGCCTATTTTCTTGTAAAACACATCTCTCAACTGGAAGCTAGCAGCACACATAGCACTGTAAAGATGATCCTCAGTGGCAACCAGCTGAGCTACAAAAAGATTCTTCTGAACTTTCATGCCAAAGTTAATTATCCTTAATTTGTAGAGGCTTTCCCTGCTTCTTGTTGGTATGGAAAGCTGCTCTTGGGTTACTGCAAAATGCACGATTTTCTGTAACATGCAGATTCCAGTCAAGCAGTCAGCCCTCACCTTTGGCCATGACAGTTTCCTGGGCTTTGCAGAAGTAGAACTGCAAATGCAACTTCTTTGGGACCTAATGGCTACTTTGGAGGTTAAACTAGAGCACAGTTGCTCTGCTTTCTGTCTTGACAAGCACTGGAAGTAGTTATGAGCTTTCAAATGCATCATAAGGGAAATTACCTCCCTAGCCAGGGAACTGCTTGCTTTGCTTATTTGGCTAGTTTATTCTTCATTACCTTTCATTTTTCTGATGCTGTGTGTTCTTTTTAAGCTGGCCCATGGTCAGATTAAATTTGCCTGAAATATGTTTTGTAAATGAGAATGCAGTCCTCTGGATTTGGAGGTTCATTCTGCTCTTCTTAAGTGCACGATACTCCTTGTGATAGTAATAGGAGTTGCATGTGCAGATGCTCTTTTTTCCAGTAGTTAACTCTCCTTTCCATAGGAGAGGCTTGCACTTAGGTAGACTTCATATTTTGGATGTGTAAAACTGATTTCATCCATGAGTAAGATGTCTACAAATAAATTTTGAAAACCATAACTAACAAAATGGACATCTTTTACATGCCGATGTATAATTTGACATCTGCCAATGTGAACAGCCTGAAATTGTTCTGCCTAATGCTGCAGAGTCATTAAAACTAGAGTTTTATAGCCAGACCATAGACTATCCTATAGTCTATTTACATTAACATCTCCAGTAATGAGCAGTGTGTTCATAATGAGTTTAATTGGAAAAATAAGGAATATTCCTACAAGGGAGGCATCTAACCCTGTATTTTTCTTTTTTCCTTTTTCCCCCCCTCCCATGTGTTCCTCATTTTGCTGTACCAAGTCACCAAGGACAAACATGTTGTAAGGCCACTGGTGAGAAAACCCCTCAAACATACATTTGTCCATAAAGGTTTCTTGTTGAGACATTCTTGGATTGCACTTTTGCAGATGGAAGAATATGTACATAGCAAATGAATGTTGATGAAATTAAAATAATTGGTTATGATATCATTTACGTGTGTTGTTAGAGAATATTTTGTTGTGAGTTCTCTGTATTAAAAAGTAATAAATACCAGACAGCTAATGGTGTGGGTTCTTCTTTCCCCATTCTCTGGAGTAATTTCTTACACCTGCTCTTTATAGAATTACTCTAGTTGCCTTAAGTTTAAAGGGCACAGTAAAACCAGGTTTTGGTGTCAGTTAAAATGAAGCTTTGTTGTTGTCGCTTTGAAGACTCTTGCACTGCAGAGGTAATGGTAGGGAGTGTGTGATGTGTCTCCTTGCCAAACTGAAGTCCTGTTCACTTTGTTGACATCAGAAATGCTCCTTCTGCAGTCAGTCCTGCAGGAGCAGTTGCAGGAATGCCTGTCTGCTGTGCCAGCTGCTGCCTGTGAGCCTGAATGGAGGACAGAATGCTGAATCCTTCACTTCTGGTGGAGTCTGTTAATGGAAACGCACCCCCTGGTGCCTGTGAAATGTCAGAAGAGCTTCTGGAGGGAAGAACACAACAGGGTAGCACCTAGGGCAAAAGGATTTCCTACATGATGGCAGAACACTTCATCTCTAAAACCTGGCTGCAAATCTTTGCTTCCTGTCTAAGGTTTTTCAGCAGTCTAACTAATCATGAAATCATCCATTTTAGCAAACCTTGCTCCATATGCTTATAGCATGATTTTTCAGCCTTTATATATTACCATAGAGAAGTTCTGGAAGGATGCAAGTGATCAAGGCCATCTGGACATACAAAAGGTAAAGCAAATACTGCTGGGAGGGAAGGAGTACCACAGTTCAGGAGGCATAAGGTGGGATTTGGAGATTTGGAAACTCTCTAAAGAGCTCAATGTGGCTGTGCAGGTTTAATTTTGGAAGGAGATACTGTGGCTCCTTTGAATAACCTTGAAACTGACAACCTCTGTGTTAATTGTGAAAAGCCTTCTGGATAACTGCTGCTTAAAATACAAGTATCTGCTTATGGGATGGGAATGTAAATAAGCTGCCATCAGCTAATTGCAAGTGACTGCAGTGATTCCATATTGATGTTTTGCTGAAAGGATCTTAGGTCATGGTTTAAGCCTTAAGTCAATGTGGGAAAATGAAATGAGAACTAGTATTTTTGAGAGGCTGTTCCCTAGCATAGTTACTGCAGTCTTTGGTACTGAGCACTAAACTGCAGAATTTCAGGTTTGATCTGCTGTGTTAGTGTGTTGCTGAAAGAAACTGAGTAGCATTGTGAGAATGTAGAGGAAGGGAAAAGTCACAGAAATAAAAAGCTTTTCAAGCCATTACGTGATACAGTATGTAGTTAAAATAGGGGTGGCACAGGCAGATTGTTAGGAGCATGCCTGGGCTCATTTTTCTCTTGAAGGCATCCCTGATTGTGTCAGAGGAGGGGAATGAACTATTCAGGCTGCATATGTGTGTGGGTGTGTGCTCCTAAAAATACGTGCCCAGATTTCACACAGATACACTTGTATTTGATTTCTATTCTGACAGTATTCTGTGAAACAATTTCTGTTCATTCTGAACCTGGCCATATAAAACAAAACCTGCTTTCCAAAACAGCTGCTGCTGCTGCAGTGTTTTGTCATTGACTTGGTACATGAATATTTTTGGCCTTAAATACATCTGTTAGTCACTGAGCTTCCTGTATGTTTGCTTTTCATTCAGTGATGTCCAGCCAACATCAGTGCAATGTGGAGAGAAGCTAAAGCAGCTGGTATCGCTCCTTAATCCACAGACCACCTGATCCAAAACACATGGGCTAGTTTGCAGAGCCAAACCAACTGTGGTGGCATCCAGGGGGAACTCTCAAGTCATGTTTCAAGAAGAAATTTTCTCCTTCCTCGCATAAAGAAAATACTTTTCTTGTAGTACCTTTCCTAATGTACCTCCCTGAGGTGCTGTATATTCAAGAGTTTGCATTCAGCTTCATTATATAATGTAACCCTGAAGGTACTCCCTTTTGTTAACAGGCACTGTACTTGTTTTCTCGTGAGAAAAACACGTGTGCAGATCACATCCATCTTACGGTTTCTGTGTCCCATTTTCCTGGCTACATGCTCATTTAATAGGCAGCTGCAAAAAGTAAAAGGCTCCGGCTGAGTCTTTTCAAAATAAATTCTCCCTGGTTGTTCAGATAGAGTTACAGAATAACAAATCAATGCTGCCTTTGTGTGATGTCTGCATGACTCTTACTAATACAAGAGTCATAACTGTGGAATGGAGTCCGTGGAGATAGAAGATAATCCAGCCATAATATCAAGGGAACTTAATGTATATTGCCAATTGCCAAATACTTCAGCATTTTTCCCCTAATTTTCTTTTTTTTTTTTTTTTTTTTTTTTTCAGTGCCTGAGCTTTTAGATGAGTCTGGCTCCAATTGAAGTAATACCTTGTGTTTGCAATGTGATTAATGTGGCTCAGTTTAATTGCCTGAGACTCGTTCTGAGAAACATCTCGGCTAGCTGATTACTTGTGTAATGTTTGCAAACCTCCCAGTCCCCACATGACAACCTGATCCTTTTTTTGTATTTGTATACTTAGGAAGCATCATTCTGTTGGCACAAGACACAAGAACCAGCTGAGGATACTTGGTGTCTCTGAGCTGAGCTCTTCCTTTTCCGTGTATTTTACAAGACCTGGAGGCAGACAGCACCTCAGAAATGAGGAAGATTGAGAAACTGAATCAGAATCTAGAATCAATATTTTAATAATGAGGGAATATTTTCTTTAAAGCTTTGTTTAAGTGATTGCTATGGTTACAAGCCCTGTAACAAGGATATTCCAGTTACACAAATAATTGAATTTAGCCTGCTTTTAAATCTGTTTTCTGCCAAAGAATATATTGAACCCTGTGGAAGTCTTTCCTTGCCATTGAACAGTCCATTTGGTGCAGTCATGGCTAGACTGGCTGCCAGGTAGATGGCAAGAGGGGATCAGGCTGCAGACCTCAGCATACAGCCGGGTGGAACGTGGAAACTGAGTGGTTGGGAGCACAGTAACACACAAAGTGTAATCCACTGCTTCAGGCAGTGCAGCAGCCAGGTTGGTTGGAGAAAAAAGTGCAGAGTAAGGGCCATTTCCAGTCAGAAGTTTTATGGCAATTCTTCCTGTTGATTTTGTAAGAGGTTCCTCACTTGAAAATTGGCAATGGTTATGCCTTGTTGAATTTAACTTCCTCTGCCTCTGGCAGGAGGAGTCCCTATTCCACTGCTTTACCTCTGCTGTGCCACCCATGCTGGAGTTGAAGGGATGCTCACAGCCAGGGGAATCGTGGACCTGTCAGCTTGCAGACCCACTGGCCTGGCTCTGTGCATCTTAGTGCTTGCAAGTACGAGATGCAGTGTGGAGAGCTGGAGGCATTAGAGAGGGCCAGCATGGATGAGACTGAGCTGAATTGTTTTGGTCCTGTGCTCTGCCTCCGTCATCTTTGATATGCTTGTGACCTTCTTCTGAGAACTATTTATCTAAAAGGCTGTCATGGAAAAGCAAGGCAAAAAGCAGCAGCACTTAGCTTCCCCTGTTGCTACAGGTCAGTGATGTGAGACCTGTTACACAGGGAACCTAAAGCATCGTGAGCCTGCTCGAGTTCCCTGAGCCTGCTCGAGTTCCCTGCACCACGCAGACGTCTGGAGAGGGTCCTTGCTTCATTAGTCACGCACTGGAAGGTTGGAGGGAGCACACTGTCACTGCCATGGTGTGTGTGACTGCTTACTGCTCATGGAGAGGGGGTGGCCCAGCTCCACAGCACGTGGAGCAGGATTGCTCCCCCATCTTTCTGCTCTGTGGGAAGATCCTAATAGAAGCAGGTTTCAGCAGCTGCCTGTTTGTGGCTGGAAAAAGTGAGAAATGGGTTGCTTGCAGCAGATCTGGGGAGCCAAGATAGGATTTTGGCAATGTAGTTGTCCTCTGTCTCCTGAAGTCTGTGGAAAGGGGGTTGTGCCTGTTTATGCCAGAAGATTTGTCCTAGTGCTTTTGATGGACATCAGAACTTCAGAGTACAGGTGTTGCTGAGAACAAGCACTGTACAAATTAGTCTAGTCATGTGTTTGGCAGATCTCATTAGCAAGGAATTCTTAATAAGAATTATAATATTAATGAGGATTTATCTGCTAAATCCCTTTCACAGGAAGAAAAGAATCAGAAATCTGACTCATATGGTGAAGTGAGGACATTTGGCTGAAGGCATGAAAGAGGTGATGGGAGAACTAACATTGCCATTCCTCTCTGGATTGTGTACAGCAGAGCAGGGCTGGAGGGAGAAGTGTTCTGACTCAACAGACTCGGGGAGAGGTGGAATTAGCACTTTGGTGAAGACTAAGAGAGCTTCACTCAGCTGTTTGATGACTCATTTAGTTTATTTGCAGTATAAAGTTTAGCTGGTGAGAAACCATTGTCAAATAAAGGGCTTCCTTTGGTCTCTGTCTTGTCATTAAGGTCACTAGAGCTGGTGGGAGTTACCACCCGTAGCAGTGGTCGCAGCCCAGTGCAAGGACACTGTGGGAGGGGAGTTTGTGGGTTGCAGTCAGCTTTTGCTGAGGATGGTGTCTGCATGCTGGCACTCTCCTCTGCAGTGTTGTCGTGGCCTTAGTGGAGTTCTGTTATTTGTGTAGTTTGTCTTGTGCTTCATGTCTGGCCTCTGATGAAAATGTGCTGGCAGGAGAGGGGCACTGGAGGGCCCAGCCCTGCTCCTGGGTTGAGAGCAAGGCTGCCCTGTTGTCCCATGACCTCTCAGCTGCCACCTCTGCACAAACACACACCTACACATAAAGCAGCTGGACTTTCCAGTTCAGATTACTGCCGAATTCTCTCTTCCCTCTGTGCTCAGCTGCTGATTAGTGGTAATGTTGTTTTGTGAGGCAAGCCAGAGAGAGTAAGCCAAGTTTTAAACTAGGTGTGTATAATCTTCAAAAAATACCGTGTAACTGTGAACTCTCATTTTCTCCTGATTATTTTGATAGGTGCCAAGGTGCAATAAACGTGCATGTGGGAACTTACACTGGTTTGACTGTGTCAATTTGAAAATGTACAGGAGCCAGAAATGTCAGTATTGCACTTTTGGAAACCTGTGGTGTGGCAGTGGACCCCAAAAGAAGTGACTTTCCTCCGCAGTACTGTTGCTCCCTCTGACTGCTGCAGGTGCACACTGCAATAGCACAAGGGAAGGTATTTCAGACTGGCTTTTTTGAGTCCTGGAGTCAGTAGTGCTGGGCCACAGGCCACGTGAGAACTTCATCATATTGACTTAATCTTGCCCCTGTCTTTTGGGACCAAGCTGATGCCTCACAAGTCCTCACGGTTACGTTGTTCATCAGCCATGACTGTTAGCCAAGTTGTTTTAGCAGTTTTCAAAATAAAAATACATCTCCAACAGGCTTCAAAAGGGTTATCACACATATGTTTTCAGGCTTTAGTGGTTGGAGAACCTCTGGGAGATGCCCTGTAGGGTATGTTTCTGTTTAATGTACTTAAAATGCTCTGGATGCAGCAGTTGAATGCCCCATTGGCAGGTTTGCTGATAGTACTCAACTGGAAAGGGAGGAGAGGCCTTGCAGAGGGATGTAGATAGACTGGAGTACTGGGCAATGATTCATTGAATGAAATTCAACAAGTCCAAATGCTGGATTCTGCACCTGGGACGGAGAAACATCAGGTACAAGTATAAATTGGGAGAGGAGGGTCTGGAGAACAGCTGTGCTGAGAGGGGTCTGGGGGTGTGGGTGGCAGCAGGTCAGTGTGGGTCAGCAGGGTGTGCCCAGACAGCCAGGAGGGCAAACTGTGTCCTGGGGTGCATCAGACATGGTGTCACCAGCCTCACCTTGAGCACTGTGAGCAGTTCTGAGGCCCACAATTTAGGGAGGATGTGAAGGTCCTTGAGTGCATCCAGAAGAGGGCAACAAAGCTGGTGGAAGGGCTGGGAGACGTGTCCTGTGAGGAGTGGATGAGGACTTTAGGCTTGTCTAGTTTGGAGAAAAAGGCTGAATTTTGACCTGTTGCTCTCTCTAGCTGCCTGAAGAGGGGACATGCAGAGGGAGGTGCTGATCTCTTCTCACTGGAATCCAGTGATAGGACACATGGGAATGGTTCAAAGATGTAATAGAGGAGGTTCAGACTGGGCATTTTTTTTAGCAAGAGAGTGATCCAACACTGGAACAGGCTTCCTAGAGGGGTGCTTGACGGTGCAAGACTGTCAGTGTCTGAGAGGCATTTGGACAGTGCCATTAACAAAGTGCTTCAAATTTTGGTCATCACTGAAGTGGTGAGGCAGATGATCATTAGACTAGATAATCTTTGTATGTGCCTTCCAACTGAACTGCTTTGTTCTGTGCTGTTCTACTCTGGTCTAGAGTGGCTTCTCAGTAATAGGCTGGTGTGACAAGACAAAATGTCTTTACAAGACTGACTTAAGCTTCTTAACCTTTAAGGATTTGAAAATACTTTTGCTTGCTTTGCTTTCTCTGAACCTAGCACTCATCGCCGTGCTTTAACCAAGTTCTTGTGCTGCTGCATTTTTCTTCTTCTTAATCCTTGTAACATTTTGCTTGGCAAGCAGGAACAGTATGTGTGGAAAGTTCATACACCTGTGTAAATGTTACTGTTAACAATTACTGTTCTGCTGAGGACTCAGAAAGTTTTGACAAAACCTCAGGAGAAAAAGTCTATCAAGCACAGGAACCACATCAGGTGGGAATTAGTGCTCAAGTAGGTGCTGCTGTGCCACACATCCTGTGGGAGCTGCAGCCGCAGAGGGATGAGGATTTTGCATTCTCAATGGACCTGGATGAACCCACCTGTTGGCCAACAGTTTTTTCTCTGCTCATCTGGCACAGCTGCCTACAGAGTCATCCCCTGAGCAAAGCCAATTCAAAATGATTTGGTTTGCTCTAGCATTTTCGTAACAATCTAAAGCTGCCTGAGGCATTTTCACCAGGTTGGGTTAGAAAATGATCCCGTGAGCTGCCGTGCTGGAAAAATAGGTGAGGGTTTCCACTGTGGTGGAGTTCATGGTGAGGTACTGGGAAGATTGGTGGGTGGATGGGGAGTGGTGGCTGCTTGACTTGGACAGCAGCAGTGTGGACAGGCAGGGAATGCACTGCTGCAGTTAAACATGTATGTGGGTTCTCTTGCTATGAAATGAGAATGTCCCATGTCATCTCAAGGGCTGGTTCTATCCAGCCTGGAGAAGGCTCAGAGGGAATCTTAAACTAATGATGGGAGGCTATAGAGGACACAGTGTTGCATAATGGCAAGGAGACAGGCCAAGGACATGGGCTGCACCAAGGAGGATTAGATAGAAGGAAAAAAATTCACTGTGAGGAAAAATCAAATATGGGAACAAGTATCCAGAGACAGGCAGTTTCTAGCCTTGGAAATACTCAAAACTGACAGGACCTGAGCAACCTGATGTGGCTTCAAAATAGGTCCTGCTTCCCTTAGGAAGAGGAGTTCCCTCTAAAGTTCCCTACCAATATAAGATATTACATGATTATAATTTATAATGGCATCTTAAATTAGATGAAAGCAATTAGTCTTACTGAGCAGTAAATGTCACTTCACTCAAAATAATTCACAACTACATTCACTACGCACATTTTACAAGCAGCAATATGAGGCAGAAAGATCATTTGTGTGAGACACTGGGTCCCAAGAGCAGAGATCATAATGCAAAATTTGCAGGAGTTCCAGGTGCACCACCACCCGGTGTCTGCATTCTGTGTCTCCCACTGCTATCCACTGGTACCTGTGGGATTCTCCAGGGTGCAGCAAGAAACCCAGGTCCTCTCTGGAGTAGAAGGGCACCAAAGCAGAGCAGCAGTGTCCCTGCAGCTGTGGTGTTGCAAAGCTTACACCACTGAAATGTCTTCCTACAGCTCTGCAGGTCTGTAACTAAACACCTGCATCATTCCATGTGTTACATTCATACATAACTAGGATGTCAGTGCGGTATATGTCAATTCACTGGTAACTGTGGCTTAAGCTGCGTTTCAGTAAGAATCTTTATTGTTTTGTGTGTAACAGATGCATAGAAATAGATAACAGCAAACATAATAAACTAAAGATGTGGAAGCCCTGTGTGAGTTGTCAGCTGCTGTTCTGCATGCAAAAGGTCACAGATCTTTTACAGAAGGACAAGTTCAATCTACTTTTGTCCTAGCTTTGTCTGGAATAGGGTTAATTTTCCTCCTAGTAGCTGGTACAGGGTTGTGTTTTGGATTCAGTATGAAAATAATGTTGATGATACACTGATGCTTTAATTTTTACTCAGTAGTTCTTATTCTAAGTCAAGGAATTCTCAGTTTTCCATGCTTTGTCAGCGAGCAGGTGCACAAGAAGCTGGGAGGGAACATGGCCAGGACAGCTGACACGAACTGTCCAAAGGGTTATTTCACACCACAGAGTGAAATGTGCAGTATATGAGCTGTGGGGAGTTGGCCAGGAGCTGCTGATTACTGCTCAGGGTCAGGCTGGGCATCAGTCAGTGGATGGGGAGCAACAGAATTGTGCATCGCTAGTCTTTCTGGGGTTTTAGTCCTCTCTCTTTGTTAGCTCCTGTTTCATCATCATTATTATTATTGTTGTTATTATTGTATTTTAATCTACTTTGGCTGTTAAACTGTTCTTATCTCAGTCCATGGGTTTTACCTTTTCTGATCTTCCTCTCCATCCCACTGTGGGGATGAGGGTAATGAAGGGGTATTGAATTGCCAGCTGGGGCTAAACCATGACACCTTTCTGAGGAGCCAGCTGAATGTACCATGCTGTTGTGAACCATGCTTGTAAACTGCAATTATTTTCATCTAAAGTGTTATGGTTGTATTTAATGATGCAGAAAATGACAGGGGAGATTAATGGTTTGACCAAGGCAGGTGCAGAGATCTGCTGCTAAGATATCTCTCATGGTGGCATGTCCATCTCTTTCCAACCCTGTGTCAGGCTGCTGTTTCTGTCATCAAGACTTTTCTGAACAGACTTTCTAGCTGTGCCAAATAGCACCAGTTAAAGGTGTGGCTTTGTGCAATGGTCTGGCAGTCTAGCGATGGTCTAGAAGCACGAACTTAAAATCAAAAGTGTCTCCAGTTGATGTAATACAAATGTGACCCTGGATTTCAGGAGGTAACACTGCTTTACCAACCCACACATAGAGGCTGCTTCTAGTAAAAATGACATGGACTTCACTGCTTTTCTTCTTTCTGTGAAAAAAAGCCTCATTTTTTTGACATGACATTCAGCCTCCAGTGTGACAGAAGCAGTCTTGTGTTCTGGGATGCTGTGGTCTATAAATTTTGATTTAATAACATGTTGTAATAAGAAAAGAAAAAAGAAAAAGAAAAACAAAAAGGGAAAAAGGAAAATGAAAAAGAAAAAAAAAGAATAAAAAAAGAAAAAGGAAAAAGGAAAAAGAAACTCAGTACATGCATATTTCTGACTCATTTTGCCAATTAGCCTCTACCACAGTGACTGGGACCAGAGACATGATCCTTGAAGTTTGAGTGATCACCCTGCTGCTGACACTTGACCTGTTCTCCTGTATGGGATCCCAGGGTGTCTGTATGGAAGTGTGAGAGCTTTCTTTGTGTGCAGAAAATGTAACACACAGTTCCAAAGGCTGCAGCTGGTCATTATCAAGGTGTGTTGGATATTGTGTCTTCCCTGTCTTTTGTGTTGGGGGTCAGACTGAGATTTAAAATACAACTTTCCAAATTTTGTATTCAGTCCAGAGAATGTCTGTTAAAATAGTCAGTGGAAAGGCTACCATTAACTCTGAGAACGGCATTATACTCCAGAGTTAACATCCAAATGTGTGGATTCCTTTATGAGCAAAGGATGGGTGGAGTTCAATTAGCAGTTATGGTGACCAGAACTGAGGTCATGTTTCCCTAGATACTGTCAGAACAAAAACCCAAGGGGTTCACTACAATGATCTCAGTTAAAATTAGCTCTTCTTGGTGATTGTGGTGGTGTATTTTTAACCTGAATTGTTTGAGCGACCCAATTCAAATGCAGCCGTGCACACTGGTGAGGGCAGCGGGTGCAGCGTCCGAGAGGGAGTGATGCCTCGAATGGGGACATGGGGGAACAAGCTGTAACTCATGTTTCTGCCAGAGATGGCATTTTATTTTTATTCCTCTGGAAACTGGTGGGAAACACATGGGAAGAGATAGCATGATGCCTAGCAGCACTCGACCCTTAAGGTTCTTTCCTGTGTAGGATTGACTGTGACACTGGAGGTGTGTTCAGCTTGCAACTTTGTTTTTCAGAATCTGAGCTAGCTGGCAGTGTGCAGGCTGAAGCTTTCCGGTGTCAGCCACAGGGCACCTGAACCACCTAAACTGAGAAAACAGAAATTCCAGAAACCAAATGTATCTCAGCAGATGCTGATTTTGAAAAAGCTATTGCTTCTTAATAAGGAAGAAATAGCCGCCGTTACCACCTCTCCTCACCCCCAAATCTGTGCCTGATGGTAAGGGAATAACTGTGTGAAATAAAAGCAAGACTGAAGGAGACAACCCCAGAACACCCCAGGAGTGATGAGACTGCCAGATTAGTAGAACAATGATGATAACAATGAGCACCAGGGAGGCAGGTCTCACTGCCACTTACTGCCTCCAAATGAGTGTTGAAACCCACAGAAATGTGGCTTTCTCTGCCTTGAGTGCAGGGGCACTGAGGGGAGTGCAGCAGAGCTGTTGTGCAGGCTGCCATCCCAAAGGCTTTTCACAAGGATACTATGCATAGTCGGTTTTATATTGGGTGCCAGTGGAAGAAAATAGCAGGGGAGTCCAGGAATTAATGTTGACGAAGAATGAGAGAATGTAGGTTAGCACACAGAAATCTGTGATGGTGATTTAATTGTCCAGTCTGATGCAGTGGATAATGAGGAGGTGCTTGGTTAAATTTTACAGATTTTCCACTTCTACTGAGTGTACTCCAGCTTTCCACAGCTCTACAAGCCGTGAGATTACACATAAACCATCCCCATGGTTTGACTCTAAATGCTCTATGCAGCCTGGGATCAGCCAGAATTGTCCCTACAATTCTTGACTCTTGTAAACAACGTGAAGCCAAAGCCTGAAACTAAAAGCTGTGGAGGTCACTCTCCTGTGCTTTCAGTGTTGTAAGTGTGCATACATACTGAAAATGAGGAGAAACTGCTGGGATAAAATGCAGTTGGTGCATGGTATTAAAGAAGAGAAGCAACAGGTAGGTGAGAGAAACTCGCAGTAATGGGAGCTGCAAGTCTGTGAGTGCAGTGTTAGAATTTCAAGGGCAAAAATGAGGAAGGTGGAATAGAGTGGGAGTAATTTTCCCAGAGGGCTGTGTATTTATTCATGGGGAATGATGCTGTAAGAATAAATCATAACTATGAAGGAAGTTTTTATCTGCAGGATCCTTGTCTCCCTGCTTGCTGAAGTTGGAAGGTATGAGACATCAATTACATAATTAAAGATGTGACCATAATGATTATGCAAAATGGAACAAACCTAAAGTTGCAAGGCCATGATTATTGCATTGAATATTTGAATGTTTAAGAAAACAACAAGTGAAGACTATTTGAAGAAAAAGAAGGGTGTATTTAAAGAAAAAGGAGTTGGTTTCATGCAAGTGGTTACTAAAATGGCAACAGAATCAAACAAGATCAAGAATTAAAGCCCCTAAAACATTAACAAGTATACAGATTCGACTAATTTTAAAATTCACCCTAATAACAAACAAAACTTGTAATGGAAACTATATTTCTACCAACTTAAGCCAATGGAAACTAAAAAAAAAGTGTATCAGGTGAGTATAACTTTTTATCCTAGGATACAGATTTGTTACAGATTAATGTTTTCACAAGCACATAACTGGCTTGGTTTGCAAAGATGGCCATTCACTTAGGGCTTTGAATCTGAATATTTGATGGGACTCATGTTGCCTAATTTAGATACCTAACAGTAGACATATTAAATTTAAATTAATTGTCTTAGGCTGGATCTAGAATCTGAAGAGAAAGATCATCTTCAGAGAGAAAGTAATTCCTTCTGACTTGAATGCCAGTCTTAGCAAGGATAACTTGTCCTCAAAAGATGCTTTTTCTTCTCCACTGCTTATAAAAGAAGCTTAAGATAACTAAGACTCAAATTATCTACTTTCACATGATTAAAGACATGAGATAAATCCTGCAGGTCTTGTTATCTAACATAAGGCATTCACATTTGAAAACTGTAGCCACAATAGCTACAGGCCATATCCAAATTGCAGTTTGTGCTCTGTATACTCCAGGAGTTAGCTCTGGAAAAGGCTGGGCCAAGCAGTTCGCAGACATATTTAACCAGGGTACGGACCATGCTGGCAGTAAGCAAATATTCAAACCCCGTTTTTGGAGGGTGGCATGCTGGAAGGACTCTGTGGCCACTGTTTACCACAATGTGTCAAAGATGACGTCTTTCCTCTTGGTTCACCTGTATTTCAACTTTGGCTTGAATGAGTCCCTCTTGTCTTCAGGGTCTTCTTGGGATTTGTCTATAAACATGGGTTTCTTTGATTGTAAGATTTCTCCTTCCAACCTCTAAACACCTTGTTTAATTGCCCTTTCCAAATTCTTAAGCCATCCAGCTCAGACTCTGAAAGGCCTGGATGGAATTCAGAAGAAGGAGATGAGAAACAAGGAATGTGCCCACAGGATTGTTCTAACCTTCTTTCAAAAGGCCTGCTTACTCTCCTTGCTTGAGACTGTAGAGCTGTCTGGGTAGGTACCCTCTCTTGCCTCCTTCCTTCTTCATCTCTGCTCTTGGCACCAGAATAAACCAGTTTCTGACAAGGTGGCTACATGATTAAGCAATAGCTGCTGGCAGGCAGATGGAAGAGCCGGTTAGACAAGAAAGGGGATGAGAATGTAGCCAGCCCCTGGAGGCGTCTGTGAGAGGGATTCCTGCTTTCCTGGTTCCTCTTTGCTTCTGGCTGATTGACTTGTGCTCTGCTTCCAGAACGGGGTGACAGGCGAGTGTCCTCATCCTTCTCCTGGGAGCATTAGCACATGCAGCAGTGCCAGGAGGAAGCTGTGGTTCGTGTGGTTGTAACTGGGAGGGACAGCACTGTCCAGAAGCGTGGTCTCAGGATTATTCTTCTATATTCTTCTGTAATACATCCTGGTACCTTCCACTCTGCTTTCTGCTCCTTGCCTAGAAACTGGGATCTGCAACCAACTTCTGAACTTCTAACCTCATTTGTGAGCTGGAAACAGGCATGATCGCCACTGTGGGCCTTGTGATTCCGGAGTGTGACAATGTAGCACTTTTCTGTTGGATGTAGAAAGAGGGTTGTGACCCCTACCTTGGGAATTGCCATCAGTTTGGAAATTGCTGTTGTTTTCACCTATTTTATGTGAATCTAGAGAAGATCTTTTCCCTTTCCCTGTAGTTCTGTTGAAAACAAAACCTACTCTAGAACACTGAGCAAAGACCAATGGAAGGTAAGGCTGAAAGCTTGTGGGTGTTTAGGCTACAGTGCTGAGTGGTCATTTCCCTGTCAAAAAATTCACCTCTAATTGTTGCACCACTCCTTGGATATGGCTGACCACATTGGTTTCACTATTTTACTTTGTAATTACAGATTCCTTTCACCTCATTTATTAAAATCACTGTGTGTCCAAGTAGGCCATCTTTTATGCAATATCAAAATAAATAGAACTAATTGTGGGTCTTTAAATCTATGCATGAGAATTGCAACAGTTTTTGAAACATGGACGCGCAACACTAAAATTATTTTCCTGAATGAGATGACTCATCAAGCCTGGGAAAAAAAGATCCTGTGATTTCATTGTATTTTCATGTCATTAAGAAAGTATTATACTTCAAGCAGATGAAGGACTGCAAAATTTGCAGACCCATTATTACTGGATAGTGGTAGCAAAGAGAAGTGCATTACATTTGCATACAAATACATAAGTGTGTTTTAGGAAGCAATTTTTGTTCCTTAAGGAAAAAAGGTCTCCATTTAGAGGACAAAACAGAGCTCTGGTTTGCAGAAGACAAGCCTGGACACATGGTGTCTTCAATCCACTGCTTCCATGTCTGTGTCCCCTGTTTGCTCCACAGACTGACCCTGGACAGATCTATCTGCTGGGTCATCCACACATCCTGCAGCTTTTGGTGGACACTGAATGGTCCCTGGTGTATTCCCAAGGGAAATGGGTGCATTTTCTGTGGGTGTTGGCACGTTTTTGGGACTTGCTGGCATGCTTTCAGTGGGAATTGGCATATCCCCAGTGGGTACAAGCACACTCTCGGGAGGCACTGGCACACTTTCTGTGGGTGTTGGCACCCTGTCTGGAAGTGAGGGCGTGCTTTTGGTGGGCTTTGACATGTTCTCAGTGGGTGCTGGTGCGTGTTCAGTGGGTGCTGGTGCGTGTTCAGTGGGTGCTGGTGCGTGTTCAGGGGGTGCTGGTGTGCTCGTGCTGGGCTGCTCACAGTGATTCCCAGCCTCTGAATGTGGAATGAGAGGAGTGGGAGGTTCTGGCACCAGGATGGCATTACATGTTTGAGTGTCACAGGTGTCTGGATTGCAGCTGTTGTTTGGGAGGGACTCCTCTGCCTTGTGGGACACCCTGAAAGCTTCAGCCAGCTGCTTCAGCATCCTCTTGCCACTATCATGCAGATCAATGCTCGCCTGTTCAGAGGAGGAAGGGGTTGTTTCAGTATCATCTTCTTCGTCTTCTTCTTCTTCTTCTAAGATGCCATTTCCATTCACCTCTTCTGGGAACTGCGCTTGCTTTATTTTTTTGTACAATTCATTCCTCTCCTCCTGCAGAGCGCGGCAAAGGTTCTCCAGTCTCTGGATTTTCAGCACAAAGCACTCATATTCCTTGGACCTCATGGCTTTCTGTAGTCAAAGACATCAGGCAAAGGTACAGGCTCAGTTTGAGTGCATGCAATTCATTAGTGGAACTGGCAATTAGGAAATTATTTGAGATCTAAGCAGCCCTCAGAGGATGCTCCTGGGTGGCTGGCATTCACCAAATGCTCTGCAATAACTATGGTGTTTTGGACCAAAGCTTTGAGAGGAAATTCATCCCTATAACTACAGTGTATTAACATTCTGGATACATATTCAGATCAATTTCACTCCAATATATTCGTAGTAATACCTGCTGATGATCTGGAGAGATGGAAAAGCATAGTGGATGTCCACACAGATAAGCAACCAAAAGCCTACTTGGACTTTTGGTTGGTGTGGGTGTGACTTTGGAGGAAAACAAGCTGCTTTATATTTTTTATTTATCTTGCTTCTGGGTTTTGTAAGAGCGTCCTGAATTGGAACATTTTCTACACCCAGTGAGGAAACAAGAGATACAGAAATCCATAAAAATAGAAATAGCAATAGCACAGAGCTACAAAGCTAACCAGAAAGATCTGGTCCAAGTTCAGCATATGTTTGGGGTGAAACTTCAGGCAGCCTCTTATCTTCTTTGAATGAGTTCCAATGTGCTTATGAACTTCCTTTGCAATGCCCCTGGGACAGCACATTTAAAAGTATGGTGAGACACAGTACTTGCTTCTGACTCTTAGAGTTTGACTGCACAGGAAGTTAATGAAAGGCGTGATTTTAAAGTTAATTAGCTAGAAGACGTTAATTCCCCGGTTGGATGCTCTTAGGCAGAAAGTAGCATGAAGTGAACTAATGCCAATTTGTTTCTATTGGGAGAACATTAAGAATCACCCATTTTTAGAGCACTTACAATTCAGAGTTACATAATTCAGTTTCTCATGGATGTAGTGGATGCCTGCACAATCTAAAAGCCCTACCAGTTGGGATTGTCTTTTTCTCTAAAGACATCCAATTATCAAGTTAGCTTGAAAGAAAGACTTTAGATTCAAGAAGAAAATTTTCACTGATTTCTGGGTTTTTCAGGTTATCTCATCTCCTAGTTAAAGCTTTATGTGGGGAAAAGGATGCATCTTGAGATGGGAAAGACTGCTCACCTCTTCAATCATGTCCAGTAATGCTCTGTTACAATTCTCAAACCTGGATTTCCATGTAGCAGTATCCTTTTCCAACTTCTTCATTTTCTTTGTCATCTATAGAATCAGGAAGAAAAGCTAAATCACAACAGAAATTCCATGCTGAAGACGAAATTAGGGCAGCCCCTTTATTCAAGTCTTTGGCCCTACTCATAACTCTGCTACTGGCAGCTGTAGTGTCTGTGCTAAGTAATAATTTATGTTAAGGGATGGATTTCATTTGAAGTAGCTGCTATATCACTTTCAGCCTCTAGTCTGTAGTCCCAAAAGTAGGACCAGTTGATTATAGCCAACTTCCAGCGTACAAACTACTACAAAAACAAAAGGCAAAGAAATGGGGGAATCTGTTGTCTCTTTACCAGACTACAGTGTTAGACTGTAATTAAATTAAGAATTACAGACTCTTCTGAACCCTCAAGGCCAGGGAAGTTTCCCCTGGACTTGTCACCCCTCTGTACTACCTCCAGAACACACCACTAGCTAAATAGCACCATTTTTCCTGTTGGTTTTCTGCAGGCAGAACTCTCTGTGAACAATTATTAGATGCTGCCTGGATCAGGGCATGAGGATTTTGAGCCTTGGTGGCAGAGCACAACATTTTTTATTATGAAAGCAGGTACAATATGTAGATGTGTTTGGTTTTTAACCAAAAAAAAAAAAAGGGAAGTTCATTACAGGAAAAAAGAACCCTAGCTGCAAGGAAACAGTCTGTTAGACTGTTTCCACATGTGCAAAGGGGTTCGTGGGCTTCAGCTCTGCCTACACACTCTAGTAGAAAGATGTCTGTGTCAAACTCTCTGTACCAGTGTCAGTCACCCAGAAGGTTCTGGGCACTCCTGGAACATGGTCTGACAAATGCTCCAGACCCCCCTCTGGTATGTCTTAGGGATCTGTACCCAACCACCACATTAGATTTTAGGTAAAATGTTTATTCTTCCAGGCATTTTCATTTTTAGCTGAAAGGGAGACCGTTCTACTCTCGTCTCTGCTGTTCAGCTTGCAGAGCTGACATCTAACCTGCTGTCGGTTGTGGCTGAGTGTGTCCTAAATCTTATTTGAATGTTGATGAAATTAATTATTCAAAATGTGCAGAGATGGTCCCATCTCAGGTGGAATTATTAGAGTGAGAAGTATCAAAATCTAAAAGGAAAGTATCAATTACAGAGTTCAGGCATGAGCTCCTACTCACTTTTTCCATCTCCTGCTTGAATGTGGCAAACACTTCATTGCTTTTGGCCAATGTTTTCTGAAATTCTTCAAACCTTTCAGAGTAGAGAGTGATCTGTATTAGCAGAAGAAAACAAAACAAAACACAAACCCCTCAGTAATTTCAGAACCTGTAGGATGGTGGAGTTCTACTTTGGTAGAAGATCATAAAATAAGCATTGTGTTTGGACGTGGAAATTAGCTTCTGTTTGGAGACCATGAAGCACAAAGATCAGGGAACAGAAACTCCAGCATCTTTTTATGGTTGCAAACGATTATGATTTCTCCATTGCAGAGGGATAAACTGAGTAAGACTAGAAAGAGCCAGGCAAGTGATTTGAAAAAGACCTGGGAGTTATGGATGCCCTGTCCTCCTGAATGTTGCAGCCGTGGTATCCCTATAGAGGGTGTCCAGAAAGAAAGTAATCTGTAGATATCAAGACTTCTGAAAACATTTCCCTTGGTTTGATCCCTGGCCCGTCTCCATGGGCAAGGAGTAACCTGAGCTGGTCCAGCCACTGAGGCTGTCCAGGACCATTCAGTGAGGTTAACTGAAGGTGAGAGCCAGAGCGAGCAGAGCTGTGCCTGAGCTCTGAGCCTTGCTTCACCATGCAGATGTCACCAAACCCCAGCTTTAACCTGGGGGTTTCAGGCCTGACAGAGGAGGTCACTGCTGCCCGGCTGTTCACCTGCCTTGTGGATTGCTCGGAGTACTCCTCCAGGCAGGCTGGGATCTGGGTGCTACCCTGGCTGTGGTGCTTCTGATGTCCAAGTGAAGTGGGGGAGAGGCATCCCCAGACCACGCTGCAGCCACTGTTTCCCCTCTTCCGTCTTCCCACCTGGTGGCTCAGGCTGTGGTCAGGAGCTGCACAGGCAGTGCTTGATGTGCTTCACTGGACTCCCCTGTCGAAGAGGAGTGTCACTGCTCACTTTCTATGTTACCTGGCATGTAAACAAAGCCCAACCTTCACTTTCACACTGCCGTGATTCTGCACTGGATTCCTTCGAGATGCATCCCTGCACCACAGCTTGAGCAAGCTGAGAGGGCACCTTGTCTGTTTTGGACTGCAGCTGTAGGCAAGGCCAACAAAGAACCAGCCATCCCCAGCCAGCCTCTTCAGGTTCACTTCACTCTGTCAAGCAGAGTGGAAGGAAGTTCTGTTGCAATGTGCCAGCATTTCACACTACCAGAGCTCCATATTTCGCTATTAGTTTACACCTGGCAGCCATGTGAAAGTTTATCTGTGGCTGTATTGTGTCATTATTACAAATTTTTTGTATCTAAAATCATCAGATGGTTTGGGGGGAATAAATGTTCTAAAGATTTGAGGTAATTTTTTCTGTGAGATTTTCTTGTTTTCGGCTTTTTCTGGATGGTTTGGTTTTTGTTGTTGTTTTGTTTGGTGGGTTGGTTGGTTTTTCCCTTTGGAAAAGAAGACCAGCTTCAGCTTGTTCCATTCCTTCTGGTGCCAGAATATCCCCAGCAGTGTTTAGGTCATCAGACATTTCATCTGTCCAGCCTGGCAGCTCTTAGGGAAAGCGATGGTGTCACATGTGGTGGCTGAGGCAGGGCAGGTGCAGAGCACTGGGAGGGTCAAGAGCAGCCTGCAATGTTCCATTATGTGGGTGGAAGCTGGTTGCCCTCTCTCTACACCAACAGGGAGCTGGATAAAGGATTATCTAGGAGCTTTTCTCAAGTGTGGTGCCAGCCAGCTCACCCCCTCCCCTGATACTACTGTGAAGTTACTGAGCAAAAGAAGACTTAGAAAATGTTGCTAATAGTGGGGTGGGTTTCATTCTGATTTTGAAATCAGGTATGGTTATGTTACATATCATGCTTGTTCAAGCTAGTTGGTATAGTGCCCCTTGGCACAGCCACAGCTGCAGGGTTCCAGCCAAGTCTAACCTGGGCTGTAAGGGCCTTGGAGGCTGAGGAGGGTAGAGGCTGCAGCCCTTCCCACAGAGCAGGGTGAGGACACGGGAGGTTAACCCGTAGAGAGCACGCCGTGGTGCCAATATCAGAGCTAGCTGACATGAAGCTCTCATGCCTGTGTTTATACAAGGCTGTAGCCAGAGCTGTGACCTAGGCACAAACAAAAACTCGGAGGGATTTCTGGGTGATGCACTGATACCACGTGTATCGGTGGAACACTGGCTTTTGGAAGAGATGTCACAGCTCTAAGGAGAAATGCCTGAGCATCCCAAAGCCAGGTGACAGAGCACAGGTGGGAGTCAGAGAACTGAGCTTCCTAGCCCGGATCTGTTTTAAAAAAGCTCACCTCAATTCTGTCTCTACTTTCCCTTCCAATTTTTGTGTATTGTTTAATTAGGTCAAAAACATCTTCATGTTTGAACAGGGCAAGCTCTGACCTCAGCTGGAGCCCTAAGCAGCACCACAGCACTAAGAATAGCTTCTGCAATTTAAACTGAATAATAAATGAATGTTTTCATAGTGGCTGGGAACAGGCTGTGAGAGATGTCACTCACTAGGAGCATGCACTTGTGCTCCGAGGTCAGGGAGACAAGGACCCCCTTGCTGCATCCAGCAGAACTGTGTGGGCAGGGAGGGTGGAGGCAGCACTGCTGTGAGTGCAAGGCCTTGGGTAGTGGGGGCTCCTCAGCATTCCCATGCTGGGAGGGTGCTACGATGGGGACACCCCTTTGGCCTTGGTATGTTCTTCTTGGTTGCCAAGGCTTAGTGGTTGCACTGTGCTGGCTACTAAAAGTGAAAGGTCTTGGCTGGCTTCTATCTTTTGATTTTGTTTCAATGCATGAAACTAAAATAGTCTGTCTAAGTATCATGCGTGGGGAAAGCATGCAGCATCCTGGGAAGCACCACCACAGTTTGGGTGTACCTCCTCAGCTGGTGCCAGATCCCTGTCACCATTTGGAGTGCCAGATTTGGCTGTCTCTGGCACATTGTGCCATCCAGAGACAAGCTGGCATGAACATGATGTCCCCAGTTCCTTCCAGCTCAAGGAAGAAGTGGGTGTTCATCACCTCCTCTGAAATAAAATGGTATCTCACTGTAGGTTGTATTATGGCTTCTCCCTCTCTCACGGACCCAACAGCTTCTCATAAATTTCCATGCAGCTGTTCCTCTGTTAATCATAGAATCACAGAAAGACATGTTTTAGAAGGGACCCCAAAGACCATCCCTGCCATGGGCACCTTCCACTAGACCAGGTTGCTCACAGTCCCATCCAACCTGTCCTGGAACACTTCCAGGGATGGGGCATATTATCTATTTATTGCTTTGTGTTGTTTGCATCAAGGAGCTCTTTATGCTCTTTCTTTTCTGCACTTGCACAACACACTGCACGATAGCATCTGGTCCATGAGGGAGGTCCTTTGGTGCTACCATACTGGAAATAATAAAGGTTTAAAAAAATATTATTAATAATGTTATTATTCCCAGTAATACCAAATAAAGGCTGATATGTAAGTGACAGAGCTCTCACACTTGAGCAACACATGTTTCATTTCAGGAAGTGAATCACCTAATTTTTGTCTGCACAAGTCTGCAAGGGGCACATGTATTCTCAATGTCTTCACAGACTTGCTTGACTGGTGTTTTCTAAAAACATTTTCTGTTTCAAGTGCTCTAGTTTTTATCAATACCTCCAGCTTCACTAAACTGGCTACAGAGGTCTGCCTGAATAAATTTTTTTCTTCTAGTTGAACATAAAAGCTTAATTAAAACCACTCTGAGAAAATTGGGAGCAGGTTTGCAGTCGTGACAGACTCAGTTGGAGGCCTTTGAGGTTTGATTGCAGAACCTGTCAAACTATTGTCAGCAGCAGTTTATGTGATGTTCTTCGGTGTGCCACTGGCTTATCTCAGCCTCTGAAGAAACACATGAGAAGCTACAGCACTCTCAGCATGTTTCCAGGTCATCAGTTTAACACTGGCATTTCTTGATGGCTCAACAGACCATCTGCAAGGAAAAAGCTGGGACAACTTGCCTGTATGATTAACTGTGAGCAAGGGCTAGGAGGGCGCTTCCTGATGGGTGGGGAGATCGGCAGCTGCAAGAGGGGCTGACAGACTGACACCACCCCCCTCAAGGTTCTGCTTGGGGGGAATCTTTCTCACAGACAGGTCAAAGAATCTACATAATTGTTTCTTAAATCTAGAAAAATCTACTGATACTCTCTCTTTTTGATGTCATCTAGTGTTCTCACTCATTGATTCAAGGTCTCACTTGACTATTCAAGGTGATTATTGCATTCCTCCCAAAGTGTAGTATATTCTGCCTGTTTCTTGGTTTTACTGCCTTTCACTCCAGTCTGACTCCTGGTGTTATTTTGGTGAGTATTTTTATTTTATTGAAAGTTTCAAATTACAGTTAAGCACTGAAATCCTAGAGACCCCCTCTCTATAAGCCCTTAGTAGACAGAATTCCTGTTAATGAAAATGCTGCCTTTGCACCCTGGTCTAGAAGAGTATATGGGCACAGCAGCTCCAGTTTGGTAAACTTGTTTCCTGATATGTATGTACTTCAGTGCTTTGCTGTACTAGACACCTGCCTGAAGGGTGGTTATGGTGAGTAATCAAGGCACACAGGTTGTTCTGTGGTCGAGCACTGTGAACACTTATAAATCAGCACTGTAGAATGATTAGAATCAGAAGGGACCTTTAAAGATCACGTAGTCCAATCCTCCTGCCTTAGGCAGGGATACTTTTCACTGACCAGGTTGCTTCAAACCCCATCCAGCCAGTCTGGAACACTACCAGGGATGGGGCATCCACAACTTCCCTGGGCAACCTTTTCCAGTGTCTCACCATCCTCACAGCAAAGCATTTCTTCCTCGTATGTAAAAGAAGTCTCTCCTCTCTCACTTTAAAACTGTTACCCTTTGTCCTATCACATGCCCTGGCAAAAAATCTCTTTCTGTCTTCATAAACCTCTTTTAAATCCCAAAATTTGCATAAGGGCCTTCTCCTCTTTAGACTAAACAACCCACGTTTGATTCGCAGTATGCGTATTTTCTTACAGTTGGCTTGAAAATAACCTGCTTGCTTTGCAATAGTCTATGGGATGTAGAATGAGGCTAGAAGGAATACACAGAAAGTAGTTTGGATACTTTACCTGGGATGTGCCTCATGGGTTAAAAACAGGCAAACAAAGGCACACCATGCAATCACCTCTCCTACGTCACCTGTGCCTGTAGGACAGTCTCTTGCTCCTTTAACATTTTGGCCTGGAGCTTCCATTCTGCAGCTTGGTTCAGGAGCTGTGTTTTGGGCAACAGAGAGAAAATTGTTAGGTCCCTAGATTATCAGTTGGAAATCCTGATCCTCCAGCTACTCATGTTACTGTGATAAGGAGTGATCTAATGTCGCTGTGCCTACAGTCGGGAGGGACCTCGACCGACCACTCCGGCTACCAAACATGGGGAGAACTGGAGCAACCCGTTCACCAAACCACAACAATCTAACTTTCAGGTGAATATGGTTAGAGCAGTTAGGTAAGGCACACTAGTGTTATCCTGAGACATGGGACAGGCTATTTGTGCTCCAAAGGTGTATTTGAATTGGAGCTCAAAACCTACTTGGAATTAAGTGTGCAGCACCGTGGGCTATAAAAAGTGTGGTATTTAACCACATCTTCACCAGCCTTCTAGAGAATGGTTATGACACTTTCTGGCACATTCATTTCAGCACAGCTCCAGTCAAATTCCTGCTCTCCAGTGCATGGCAAACTTCCTTTCACATTAATGACCATGAGTTAGTGTGTGGGTATGGTCACAGTCAGACCTGCATCAAAAAGTCTGCGAGTTTTCAGAAAGCCAGCGCATAGTAAATGTCATACATTTACTGCTGTCTGTTGGGCTCTGTTTGCACTGACAATGGCACCTAATTCCAGCTCAGGGTGACAAATATCTCAGGGTAAGTAGGCAGCCCAGGAGGAGCTTGACTGCAGTTTCTTCCATGGCTTCTCCTGGGAAGGTGTGCTTCCCTACTCCGAGGTGTTTGGCAAACTCACATTCTGACGTGCAGGCTGCAGATAAAACAGGTGGAGGATTGGTCAAGGCTGAATGAATAGTGGGAATGAGGTGTGCAGAGACCTTTCCTAGCTACAGTTCTGAGTCAGCACTTCCAAAGTACACAGTAATATTTTAGCAATTGGTTTAATCTGAAAGCAGGAAACATTTACCAGAGTGTTAAAGAAATGTGCCTGTCGTCCACCAAACATTTATAAAGTGTTTAATTAGTCAGGCCAAATATATTTTAGAAAAAGAAAGCCAATGATAACTTGAAAATTGAGACATAAAGAAGTTATTTTACCACAGGATTTTGCTCTGTTGGATTAAATTGTACTTAAATTGTACTTAAATTGTAAATTGTATTTAAAACAGCACAGCTGGGCTCTGAAAATATATTGAAAATTAAAAGGACTGTGTACATCAGTGGATCTTTTACTGGAAGTGAAAGGTGAGTAGAAGCACATGCTGAAAATGTATTTGATCCCTAGTAAAAACTTTTATTCTAACCATTTTATTGGAAATAACACACGTGAACTGTGCAAATACCACCTGGTAAAAGAGCTGAGGACGAACCCTAAAATGCTGACTGCCTCCAGCTCTTTGTTGCACAGAGACTATCTGCATTACACTTGCTGCATATATAAACATTGATATATTAGCTCTAGAAAAATATTTCTTCCATCAATTTGGCCTTTTGATTTAGACCCACTGAATTTTTGCCATCTAAAGTTTTCTAGAAAAAAATGTTTTACAGCTCAATTATAAAGAAATGCCGTGTTGTACTTGTCTTATACCTGCCTCTTAATATTTATTCTGAGGATTTAATTTGATGTTTGGTTCCATGGAGATAAATCAAGGTCTTGAATTCAGATCTTGTTGATTAAAATTTCAAATAGGTTGTGCCATGGCCAGTAAAAAGAGTTGGTATGGGTTAAATCAGCATCATTCACACATTTATTTTCTCAGAAGAGAGTTTGCATGTGCAAAAAAACCCCCCAGTTTTTAAAAAGTTTGGATGAAATCTGGATTTTTAAGTTTCACCTTTCTTTGATATCTACTTTTTTAGAGTGTTTTTTAGAACTTAGAGGGTTTGAATGATTTAATGAAAAGTGCTTTGAAAGCCTTCAGAGCTACCCAGTCCCTAGGCCAGTCATTACTTCTAAGAACTGGACTTTCATCTGTATTGCTTTAATCTCAGCTAGGGTTACCTCCATACCCAGAGTGACTGGAATAACAACAAGGTCCCACTTTCTGCACTGTGTCTTCGGCCACAGCACAACAGATGGACACAGAAGGCAAAGAAAAGTTGCTTCTTTTGCCTCTTAATGCAATCCCTCTCTCTTATTGACCCACATAACTTCTGCAGTCAGTAAAAACCCGGGAGTTAATAAACTTCTGTAATGGAAGTAAGGCACAGAGAGGCTTGCTCAAATTAGCACACGTTCTTATGCAGCCTGAGGTAATCTGCAAACACCAAGCTGGGAGAAAACGAATCAGAACTGATACATTTATTAATAGATGATGAAGTGGTAACAAGGAGGCTGAAGTATCAAGAAATGAATAAATATTGCATGTGGTGTTTACAGAGCAGCACTTTAGTGAAGGGTGGTGATGCTACACGCTATTATTAGAGCTATGATAGCTGCTGGAGGCCCAGACAGTCACAGGGGCTGACTTAGTGAAAATTAAGCTTCTCTTTTTGCTGTCAGACTCTGTAAATTCCAATTATGTAGAAAGCTGACCAATACCTTGCAGTCATATACCTGAAAGCCACAGACGCTTTAAACTGTAATTAATTGCACATCAAAGTTTGTATTACAAGTGCTAAAAATGTTTGGTATGGGGGAGAGGAAGTACAAGTAGTGCTGACCAGTTGTGGGATGGTAGTAAAACTGCATCCTTAGGTCAAGTTGTCCCTTTTTGGAAGCCACACATTATGAACCATTGCTGCTTCAATAGGGAATTGCATTCTTTGATGCATGTGCAGAGTGAATTGTGCAAGCAATGAGATTATCTCCTTTTGAGGTGTACAGGCTCTGCAAGAGGGAACATCTCATTGTCTGAGGTAAAGAAGTTTTGCATAGGGGCAAAGATTCCCACATGGAAGAAGTGCATGGGAAGGCATCAAAGTGAGCCTTCAAAGAGTAATCAAATAAATAAAATACAATAATTTTCATTTAAGAACACCTGCAGAATCCTGCAGCAAAGGTCATGCACAGGGATGAGAAAATTCTATGGAGAGAAAGGTTTTGAAAGCTGTTCTAACTTTGCACAGTACTGAGCTGGAGAGAGTTACAGCTAAGTGAGAGAACTCCATCAAAAGCACCTTGATTTCATACATACATGCATATACATTACTCCCACAGATACTAGCACAATAGCTGGGTGGGTGGGACTAAGAGCACATCAATAGGATGGAGGTGGGAGCCAAGTGTAGGCCAGCTCTCTGGGTGCTGGGCTACCTGTGGTGAATCATGATGTGCCTAATTATGCCTTGACTCATTGCATGGCTTTTGGCCTTAATTTCTGCAGCTAAATCTACCTTGCTTGGAGGTGATGTTAGCCATACATCACCAGCCTACCTCAAGGACAGGATTTTTAAGCATTCATTTGGATGATGGGAAAAATATTCTTTGTACACTGTGCATACCATAATACACCCACTGCGTAAAGGCCTTGTAGCTTGTTTTCAAACCTGATGTTTCCTACACACAGCAAAGCCCAAAAAAAAGTCTTCCACTCCCAGTTGCAGACAGTGATGACTTTCTGTGCTTTAAAAGAAATGAAAATACCAAAACTGTGCATACCAATTCTGGATAGTACACACAAAGAAGTTTTGGCTAAAACAGAAACAATCACAGGTAACAAGCAGCCCCAAAACTCATCTTCTGAGAGGTGCAGCTCAAAAGGTCATTGACACAAGGCTGTGTATGCCAGTTTTCCACAGAGCCAATGCCTAGTCTTTTACATCTTCTGTTTTGAGGGTTTTTTTTTCCCTTCGGTATTTGAAATCTGGTACTCATTACCAGAACTCCCAGTGACATCAGTAAAGCAAGCCCATATTTGCTTTACCATTGTAAGTGATTTCTTGGACCTCTGGAGTTTTCTGGAGTTTAAATCTGCCAAGAATCAATGGTCATGAATGTAATTTTGGGGTTTGGCTTTATGTAGGTTTCAGAGTGAAAGGAAACAAGTCAGCTGGACTACAAGTTGTCATGCAGTGATATGCAGATCTGCACAGAGAAGCCCCAGCTGATTTTCACTATCCCTCTTTAGCTGGGAGCAAAGCTGGGCAGGAGTGCGTGTTCCAGCTGCAAGATCAGTGCAGAGAAAGAGGATAAGTGCTCTTATGGGCTGTTTTTGGTAAGAGGTGTGTAGCCATGCTTTTTAACCTTCTGATGTTTAACTTTGAGAAATTCCTTTCTCACGCCTTTTCTGTAAACAATATAGATGTTTACATTCTTTCATGGGGGTCGAGTTCTCTTAATAGACACCTGTCTTGACCAATGGGATTAGAGAGGTGTTGACCTTGCTTACCGATCACTTAGTTTGCTTACTATACTATATAATAGAGTCAGTGATGTAAAAAAGTCAGTCCTCTTAGTTGAACTGAAGTCAGAGTCCGTGTAGTCAATCTAGTATGTCGCTGTGACAGAGGTGTATGCTGTGTTCCCTTATGCTCTACCCACAAGTCTAAGAGCCCCATATTTTCATCTCTTTTGAGTATTTCAAGAAATGTGTTAGAGCCGTGCTTGTGCTAATATATCTGTTTCCAGATATGGGGAAGGGATAAATGTCCTCTCTTTATAGAAATCTCTCATGCTGCTCCTGAGTTAGCTGGAGGACTGGTGAAAACTAAAGCTTTCTTCCAGCTGATGAGAGCCTGTCTCTCCCTCTGAGAGCTGCTGCCTCCGCTGAGAAGAGGGACCACGTGCCTGTGTTGAACTCTGATCCTTTGTAGATGTGAGGGTTGCTGTGAGAATATCAGGCAGTCTGAGAAAAATAATTTTAGTCTGAGTCACAAAATGTGTGAGACTACATATGGAGGAGTGTCCTCCTCCCATCCCAGCTGTGCCTGCAGAGGACATCCCTCCTGGATCTGCTTTTCCCTGTCCCCCTGCTAGAGATGTCCCCTCCTTCAGAAAGAGAAGAAGAGCAGACAAAGCTGCTAAATGGACCCAGACCCTGCCTGTCTGAAAGAGGCACTGGCAAACCATACAGGGAAGGAAACAGAGAAGGGGAGGCTTTGTAAAGTGGCTTCACAAGTGGCAAGTGGCTTCCTTCACTGGCAAAGTGAATCCATGGCAGGATGCCTGGGGAGCCTTGGAACCTGGGGGAATAGCAGCCTTCAGCCATTTCACTTCAATCCCACATGCTTGGTCTCCTCTCTGATGGTTTAGATGTGTGCCTTTATTGTGTGGGGAGATGGAGGATCAAATACCAGAGGCAATTGAAAACCAATGGCATCACCTGACCCAACATCAAGATGCACCAACTGCACAGTACCAGTGAGTTAGCTGAAGCAGTCTGGGCTCTAACCCACTGCTCTGCAGCGTGCTTCTAAAACTGTAAATGCCAAGGAAGGCAGCCTTTCAGAGGCTGTTTCTTTGCATTGAGCATTGATGGTAGCTATGAAAACTTCTCTGCTACTGTACCCCAGATTGGACCTGAACATATTAGTGAAATGGCATGCAGGGCTTGTTTTGGCCTAAAGCTAGATAAAAGACAAATTAGAAAGATAGGTACATATTCCTTTTCTTTTTGGTGTCGCTCCTCGGCTTCCTTCATCATTTCCTGAGACTGTTCCAACTTGGCATCCACCAGTTTCTGTTGAAGTTCTCTGTGCTTAAATATTTTATCAAGGTGCTGTAAAAAAATAAATTCTGCTGAATGTGCAGGTTTAATTATCTACATAGACCTTCATGCTCGTACATGTACAGCTATTTACTGGAACACTTAAAAGACAAAATCATTGCAAAACAAGAAGACACTCAGCCTATTGCAATTACTAGAAAATTACAGCTCTGATAAGAACAAACTGTGCCAGAATTAGCATGGGAAGGGAAGCTGGTGTACATTATAAATTTTGATTTATTGTAAGAAAAAAAAAGTCTTTAGCATCTTTGCCAGTTCTATGGCCTACATATGACGGCACCAGTATAATCCAGTATGACTGAAGATCAAATAATTGCTCCTCAGTAATAAATATGCCGGGGACACACTTTATTTTGGCTGTTAAATGGCCAGTGGATCTAAGCCACAGCGTGGACAATGGTGTAGACACATTGCACCTGCAGTGCTTGGGAGCACATGCACAGCCCTCACATCCTCTGTGTAAACACAAGGCCAGTACATCCCCTTTGGTCTGGCCACACCTGCACAACGGAGGGCCTGGGTGACAGGACATGAGTGGGGATCTGGAGATAGGACCAAACAAACCAGAGGCCTCCCCTAGGCTGTAGAATGTCTGCCTCCACGGTGACTTTTAGGAGATGAATGTTGCTGATAGCCTTCCTCACTCTTAATTCACTTAGATAAAATTCATAGGAGCAATTATTCTGAGTGTGTCCCTCTGGTTTACATTTTCTTCTCATAGATACCACAGGAGAGGAGTGTACACTTCATTCAGTATAGGGCTTCATACATGATTCAACAGATTTGGAAGGGCAGGTATTGTATCAGTCATTCCAGATTGTGAAGACAGATAACTTATGTTTAATTCAGTATGATAATGTTGTCTGATTGCACCGAGGCTCACAGTAAAGGTATTTCGAAACCATAAAAAGACCCATTGTGATATTTGTTGATGTTTGTTAGAAAATTAAAAAAAAAAAAAGGTAGTTTGGGATCTTACTGGAGGGTTTTTTCTGATGTCAAATTTTTCTGGCCAATTCCAATGTTTACAGAAAGAATAATTTCCCATCTGTCTACTATCTGCTAGATCTCAGTGAGCATTGTACCTGCAAAAAAAAGAGAATCTCTTCCAAATCAAAGGGTCTCCTTTATCTGTCATCCTAATTTTCTGCTTTTGGGAAAGGGTCAAATAGTTTAAATCAGAGCCCTTCTCAGCAACCTGTTTCTGGAGGGGAAAAAATCCATTTGTGTCGCCTGCAGAACAGGCTGTCCAGAGAAAGGGAAGCTGGGATGTACTCAGTGGGAGCTTAGCGGGAAGGAGGAAAGGGATGCTGGGGGAGGTCCCCAGGGTTTAGGGGAGCTGTGCCGGGGTTGGGGCAGCAGCTTAGCAGACAGCTGGCACGCCTGGCTGCTCGGGTGCCTCAGCCCCTGTGCCCACGGCAGCAAGGCTGCCACGGGCAGGGCGCTGTCCCACACAGTTCCGTACCCGCCGAGACCGGAGGGCTTGCTGCAGGCACAGTGCTGCTCAGAGGGCAAAGCACGGTGGGGGCGACCCTTGTTACCCCCCGTGGGACACCCGAATGATGGCCGGGCTGCTGGCAGTGCTTCCTGCCTGCCCCGGGCCAGCCGGGTGCGCTGCCCGCCCCAGCCGGCAGCCAGGGCACTGCTCACCTCCTCCCGCAGCTCGTACTGGTCAATGATGCTCTTCAGCTTCTCTGCCAGCTCCGTGTTCTCCTGGCAGAGCTTCATGTTCCTCTCACTTTGCTGCTCGATCTGAGCCTGGATTTCGCTCAGTGTGCCCTGGAAGTGATTGGTTATTTCTTTCCTCTTCTCATCTTCCTCCCGTGCCCGCTGGATGGTTTCCTCCTGTTGTTAAATGGGAGAGAACACAGCAAGTGAGAGGCATAATAAGCAGTTCCAGAAAAATACTGTCTCGGAGAAGCATAAGGCTTCCCTTTGAAGGATTATATGTGTTTGCATTACTCTTTGGAGATTTTCTTGCTTTCGTCTGCTCCAGCATTAGGCATGATTCTAAATTTACAGAGCAAATTACACAGTGGCCTTGAAAAAATTAGGGAACTGAGAATTTGCATTTATAAAGATGGATGTAGAGCAGAGCTTCAGGTCAAAGCAAGCCTGAAGGAGAGGACATACATGCATGTCTTGATTCAGGATACTGCATCACAGCTTTTGCTTCGGAAAAAGATATTTAGTGGAAGCAGTCAAACGCTTTTTTTACCAAAATTTTCTTTGACTGAATTAAAAAATCACCTATTACAATGCCTCATTTTAACACGGAGTCTTCATAGCAAATTCATGGCCTTTGGGATTAAAATTTTTAAGATAAATCCATCACTTGCTGAAGAATCCCTTCCAGTTCCTCAATTTTCCTTCCCTAACTTTATAACTGTTGTGAACATTTGCACTAATTTACTAGCTAGTGAATTCAAGGAAAGCTTGTAACTTGTTTCCTACAGAATCAAAGCAGACATTTGGATTTAATTTTTTCCCTATTATTGAAGTTTTGTTTTAGATGTGTTTATATAAAAGACAATACAGAAAGGATCTGGATTCACTGCCTTGGATCCAGAACTACAGACTATTTTTATTCCTTCCTCATTTTCTTCCAGGGCAGTGTGCCCTTCTGGGGAATGTAATCCTGATATAGAATGTCTAGGACCATTTCTGCTGTGGTTACAAATCACGCCAGGACCATATTAAAAACTCACTCCACAGCATGCAAGTTGCATGCTCTAATAAGGTTTCAACTAGCATAGTAATTTGCATAAAAATCTCTGGTAACACTGCATATGGATATTTTCTATAAATATATTTGAATAAAGCCTTAGCTGACTCTAATAAGGTATAATTTGTATCACGAATGTGACATAGCAGGTGTTGATTCAGGCCCTGCTCATAAAGTAAGGTGAATACCAAATGAGCCAATATCTGCTCAGCATGCACAACACAAGCCTGATCTAGGACAGCTGCTGTTCAAGGTAGGGCATGTTTGTCCTTTCGCTGTCCGGGGAGGAATAGGGATGACGACGCCTTGGATGATGGGAGGAAAGCAGTGAAGCCATTAATAACACCCTGGTACACAGAAATCACCAGGGAGCCCTGCTGTGCTCTGCAGCTCACTCAGAAACCTGTGTGTGTATTCAGAAACAGAGCACTACAAAGTGTGAACCCAGAAGGACACACCCTCCTAAGAGGAAGGAAGAATTTCATGTGGAACTGGGCAAATGACTTGGGGGTTGAGTCCTGGTTCAGTACCTGGTGTGGAAATTGGACACACAGAAAATTTGCAGTAAGATGAAAGAGAAGCTCTGCAATTTTTTTTTTTCTCGGTGAGAATGATTTTGAAACATTTTGCTTGACCAGCAATTGAGCTGTTTGTAGGTATTTTTTGTTTAAGTCCTTTTAGCAGAAGAATGCTCTTCCAAAGTAGAGTTAAAAATGCTGCTCAGAAGGTGTTTTAAATTTACCACTTTAGCATTCCCAAAAGGAAGCATTTAATTTTCTTTTAAAAGGGCATGTTTCCAAACAATGTAATCTTTTTTATTTTTATTTGAAACTTTTTCCAAATTTGACTGGAATTCCTAGGTAGTTTCGACTAAGTCAGAATTCTATTTTATCTCTAATATGCTTTTAAAAAAACTCCTCATGCTTCTTAGTTCTCCATTACATAGGTGCAGCCCTGAGCAGGCAAAAGAGTGACCAGGTGCTTCACTTCCAGAAGTCAGAGTGAGAACTTGAACTTGCATGTCTGAAGTTCTCTTTCTATGGCTTCAAAACATCCTTTCTCAAAAACATTTTATTGTTATAACACAGGTAGCGTTATAACACGTCACCACTGAGATTTAAAGCTCTCCAGAGTAATAAGTCCATATGAATATAAAACAAAAAAGGTGGATTGTGCATATGTCGCGCCAAACAGTTCTGTTACAAGGTGAAATGAGACATCCTGAGACTACCAATCATGCAAATGTAAAAAACCCAACCCTCTGCGTATGTGTTACTCAGAAGATCTTATTTCCTGCTCCTCTGAGGTAGAAAAATGATACAATACAGAGCACAGAGACAATACAAAGATTCGTGGTTACAGACACTGAGCCAGCAAGCATTTGTTTGCAGGATTTCTCTGTATATGTTCTGCTCTGGAGAAAAACATACTTGAGAAGGATATTTGCTTGGGGATGGGGGCTGGTATGTGTCCTGGGGAGCTCCTCAGAGACCCTCATTTGTTAAATCCTTGAGATCCCAGTCACAGCTTAAGGGTGGGTGGGGGCGAGGGGAACTGGCAGAGCAGGACAACAGTGTGGCTACAGCACTGAGCAGAGACCAGCCATAAACTATTGCTCTCTTTTCTCTGCCCTTTCTGAACCTTTGCACTCCATGTTTACCCTTTCAAACATACGTTCTTGTCCTATGCAATATTGCTTTTGCTCTCGTGTTTTGCTGCCAAGAATGTAAGAATGCATCGAGTAAAACCTTGTTAAAATTAAGACAGGATCTTTTGCAGTTTGGGATTTAGCACAGGAATGTGAGATCATTTGTGAACAGAAGACTGTGATTGATACTGGAATTGTTCTCGTGCCTCTGGGGCAGTTCCAGAAGACTATTGGTCTGCTGAAGCCATATCAGCTAAGATGATATGAGCGAGGAATCCTCTCTTCAATGACCTGTGCTCTTCATTCCCAGGCAGCACGGTCTGAGCCAGTTTGGAGCTGAGCCCATAACTGAAGCTGTTGACTTTTGTGACATTTGTATAAAAGTCATTGCTTAATGCCTGGTGGCAGGAAGGACGAGGGACCTGAGATGTTCATGTCACTACAAGATGCTAAGTAGCTACCAAACTGTCAGATAATTGGCAGAACATGAACTCCACGCAGAGAAATGAGTTGCTGTTGCTCTTTGCAGAGCTGCTCTCTGTCGCAGTGGGAACACATTCCGTTATTTCACAAACCTTTATTCTGCTTTTCTTGGAGGGAGAATTAAACATCTTTTTAACAGCAAGGAAATCATCAGAATAGCTGGACTGTATGTAAGTGAGAATTTGAGGCTGGTATCCAATGATAACCAGGAATTTTTCTTCTCTGATCTGCCCTGTGGAATTTCAATGCAGCTCTGCATTGCATATTCATCACCACTTGGCTGCACGGCTCTGCAGTTAATGGGAATTCCACACACCAGATGAGTGAAGATGACATTTACATGACGTGATGTGCATATAATGTACCACATGCTAAGTCAGAGGGGTTTCTGATCTGGGCAGGCCAGGTTTCTCCTTTGCTATTGAAATGACACAATCTCCTAGCTTCTATTTTCTGCATTTTGAAACATAATCAGAACTGTCTCTGTATAGCACTAAAAAATTATGAATCTCTGTCCTGTCAAAACCAAAATAAAAAATATTTAAGCATAAAATTATAAAAATAACATTTCCTGGATTTTCTGGTTTGGGGCCCTTTCAGTACAGTCATAAGTGAAAGAAAATTGCACTCATTTAAATAAATAGAACATGGGTTTCTAGACATTCACAGATTTCTAGGAGCTAAAGCATAAAGGCAAATATTCCAAGAACTATGTTAAAATACTTAGAGAGACAAAACTGGATAAAAATACTTAATGCCTTTGTTTATTACTTTATTTCTCACGCATTCTGCAAGTGTATTTTGTCTTACTGTCTTATTTAACTTTGGCTTTTTTTCTACACTGATAGCGCGGGAACCAGAGGAAAGATAGCATTCTGGGTTTCTTAAAAGGTCCCCAAATTCTTAGAAAGAAGTGATGAAAATTTGAACACTTCTTCCTAATACCAGATTACCTCAGGTATCTTCCCTGGCCCACCTGGCAAAGATACAGGATAAAAATAAGAACTGAGTCTGAAATTTATAGGTTTATTTAGGGAACCTAGTCACAAAGCAAAGCAGTCCAACAGGTAAAAAGATGTTGGAAAGAGACTTTCCTAATTGTAAAGATGAAATGCGTGCAAGGAAGTGTTTATTACAAAGAGAATGAAAAAAATCATGCTTTCAGTAGTAAGATCAATAAGCATAAAGTAGCTGGAAAACTGTATGAGGAATTAAACAACATTCATGCCAAAAATGTTTTCACTGATTTGTCCCACTGATATGATTTGCTTAGCAATATCAGTTAAGGCTATGCAAAGCACTGTACACTGTATCCTTAATTCACTTTAAAACTGGCTTGTATTCCTTCTGAACGGTTTTACCCACGGATGGTCTGGTAAATCACTCTGGATCAATACTGAGGAATAGCTCAGGTCTAATACAAACAACAGGCAAAAATTGAATTTTCACTACCAGTTCTGCACGACTATAACTGAGCACAGAGAGATTTGCTTCTAGTTCCCTAGCTGTTAAACTGCTTTGATCCTTCTACCAGGGCACAGTTTGAGTGTGTGTGTGACTATTCCCTCTCCCAGCTGTATTCTTACCAGCAGTCAATGAAAGTCAGAGCAAGGCCCTGAAGGCCCACTCCTGAGCTGGTGGAAGTGAATGAAAATGCATTACCAGTAATAGAGGTTATATCAGATGGAATTCTTGCTGCTGACGATTCCTATGTGTAGTTCTATACATAACTATATCCCCACAAAGAAAGGGTTTGAATAGATCAAAGCAGAGGCCTTTTGTATACTAATACCAACACCGTCACTAACATGCACTCAGAAAAGAAAAAGGATGATCACAACAGAAATATTCCTCTTAAACATACATTTTTTCAAGGAGCATAATCATATTATAATTTTCACATTTAAATGGCGTGATGCAGCAAGCAATTGGCAGACATGGTGTATGGATCCCAGACTTTTGACACTCCTGAAAATTTTCTCTTTTAACTGATTCTTAAAAATCAGAAGTTGGATTCAAACAACTTCCACAAATAATGTTGGCATTCTTCCTGTCTTGACATTTGGTGTCTTGAGGCAAATGTCCTGATTGACTGATCCTCACAAATCACTTGTGCAAGTCCAAGTGCTCGAATTACATGAAAACACCCGCCAGCCTCCTGTGAGTCCTCCGAAGCAAAGCTGGCGTTCCTGTGGTTCTGTCCATGCACGTGCATTTGCATCTGCCCTCTGAGGGACCTGGTCTGTTAGCACTGCTGCTCTGCTCTGCACTGAGCTCCCTCATAATGCAAGGAGGCCTTAGAGCTAGTGTGGGCAAACCCAGTGTCCAAAAGTGCTGGGACATTTCCAAATGAGAAATAAAGGGGTCTTGGTGTAGATGGACGTCAAGATTCGAGTGTATATATAATTATTATATATTGCATGTGCAGATGTAAAAGTCCCTTTGATTTGGTACTAGAGGGAGATGGGAAGGTGTCAACATCATCTGTCCCCCCACTGCTGGGTACTGTGATAAGGCTCCCACTCACCTTGAGGTTCTTGTTGTGCCTCTGGAGCTCTCGGCACAGGCTCTCGAGCTTGCTGCGGGCGAGGATGGCTCGGCTGTGCTCACTCTGCAGCTGGTCCTTCTCCTTGGTGATCTGAGCCTGTCTCTTCTGCAGATACTTCAGCTTTTTCTGCTCGGCACGATGTTCTTCAAGCTGGGCAAAATGGGGATTATAACAGGGAAACATTGATTAAAATGAAATAAAGAAGGAAAGGAAAGGAAAGGAAAGGAAAGAAAAGAAAAGAAAAGAAAAGAAAAGAAAAGAAAAGAAAAGAAAAGAAAAGAAAAGAAAAGAAAAGAAAAGAAAAGAAAAGAAAAGAAAAGAAAAGAAAAGAAAAGAAAAGAAGCTCTTTTGGTTTGGGGAAAGTCTTCACACTTTCTTAACCTCTTAAGAAATCTTTTGTATTTACCAGCACTAATGTGAGAGGAGAGAGGAACCTGGAGATTCCCAAGCCTGCTTGCTGCAACTGTCCCAAGTGTGCTGTACTGTGGATGGGTAAACATAATTTTTAACATTCTTGTCACACCAGTTTAGTTCTTCCTTCTTTGGTTTGAATTTCTTTGAAGGACATCTGTGAGATTTTTATTTTTGCTTCAACATGTGGAACTAGAGCAGTCAGTAGTGTTTTATGTGGTGAGATTTCTCCAGATCATGAGTAGTTGTTCATTCTATTTTACAGTTTCCTGAAAAAGAAGCAGTTTCCTAAATATACAGGAACCTGCTGGAAAAAACAGCAGAAGAGGTGCTGGAGACCAGGAATGCTGTTCATGTGGGGGTTTGTTGCTGATGGAGGAGAATTCTCTTCAGAGAAGATTTTCCTAGAGTGATGTGTGGCACCTCCTCTTGCCAGGCTCCTCTGGCTCACAGAACCACATGAGAGCATCTGTCACTTGTGCTTCTGGAGGTCCTGTCATCAATGGGGGTGTGTCATGGTGAATCAAACCTCTTTTGGGCTCTTTGTCACTGTATAATTCCTGGAGGAAACATGGACAGTCCCTGATGTTCCCTTGAGAGCCTGCTGTTCTGTGGGTGCCTGGCTCCTGCCTTCCCTAGAAGGCTGGCAGGGAGCGGGGTGTATTTGGAGGGGGCAAAGAGGACCAGCAACAAAATTGCTAATAGTAATCCCTGCACAGCCTGGTCATTTCTTTTGACGTGTGTCTATCACTGGATGTTTGGAAAAAAATTCCTGTACTGTCAGTTAACACCCTAACAGTCAAGTCAAAGAACCTTTCAGCTCTGAAGCTTTTAATGATTTAATCTCCTGTTCCAACACACAATAAGCCTCCTCACTGTATCACAGGTGTGCATACATTGCAAGGCATTTCTGAAGTCCAGATGTTTTCTGATTGAAAAACAGTAGCACACGAGCTTAAACATGTGAACCTTAATAATAACAGTTGCTGTTAAGACTACATTACCTAATAATATGGTACCACTTGTACTAATTAACACCAGTATGACTGGGAAAGTCTGTGAGCACTGGGGAATGATGTGCAGCTCAAACAAGACAGTCAAAAGCATCATATTTTACATTTTCATCTGTTTCCTGCAGGTGTTCAGTAATTTATGATTATAGTAGAGTCCCCTGCATATTATTAATCAAATCACATCTAAGTGTACCACAAAACAATGCTCTTACCAGCTTGGAGTATATTTACAGTTTATGCCCAACTTTTAACATGTGCATTGTCTATTTTTGCTCCTGTAGATCGCAATATGAGCTTTTGCAACTAATCAAGCTGCACTAGCTGAAATGATTTTTCTAGTATTGTAGAAAAGAAATTTCTTTTCTGTAATTAAGGCTGAGATCCTTTTCCTTCATAAGCTTGTTTTTGTCCCCTTCCCCTTGCCACTGAAAAACATAAAAAGTATTCTTTTTGCTTCACATTTTACATGCACAGCCTGTGCTCAGTGGATAATGATTTACATAAATTTCACAATTCACTCAAACTGTGCTTGAGATAGGGGGCTCAGAATAAAGTCGGTCTTAATCATGACATGAGAAGTCTTCCAAGCATTTTTTGCTTTTTTCTTCCACCATTAATATTACTTGCACTAGAAACTTATATCTCAAATTCTCAGGAATATCTAAGACACGGTGTTGCTTTTGCAATGAAAAAGGCTGGTAAATAGGAATGCCAAAAGGGTCCCCAAGTGATAAATTTTTAAGAATAATTATTGAAATAGAAGCTAAAATTAACTGCAAAGAGAAGGAATTTTGATTTTTGAAAGCTGACCTAGAGAAATAAACAGTCAATTTAGGAAAAAAAAAAAGTTTTATCTTGATCCCACTGCAGACAATGACAGAGCTCATTTTCATTTATTAGCATTTGTTCTCGCACCCAGCACTTGTGAGACTTGCAGGACCTCTGAAAACAATGCAGTTATAAACAATTCTGCAACAGCTGTTTGTAAGCAAAAGATGTCGTAAACCACATGTTGGGGAAGGTGATATAGGGAAACCTTATAAATATGATTGTTTAGCAGGAGGTTCAGAGAACATTGGGCCAGTGAATGAGATAGAAATGACGGTCACTTTTGATATGGGAAGGGATGCCAGTTCAGGGGACAGGATGTTAAGCAATACCAGTGACCAGGCAGAAAAGGAGTCTGCAGGATGGCAGGAAGAAGGCTTTATAGAAATTAGCATAAGGAGGTAGTGTCTTATTTAAATCTAGTAGTTCTCATAGGCTGTATGTAAATTCTATAGGATTTGTGTCTCACACCAGTTGGTTACTGTAAATAGAATATTCAACACAGAATAGGATAAAATAGACTGTAACAGGAAATTCACTCTCTTGGAACTCTCTTGGAACTCTCTTGGAACCCTCTTGGAACCACGCCAGCAGTTGGGCTGGCAACTGATAGCAAACGCTGGCACCCACGACCCCTGAGAATAAAGCATGTGTTCCATGAGCAACCCCCGTCTCCTGAAGCATATCATCTAACCATCGAGAGAACTTCTCTTATAACCACAATCTCACAATCTGCATTACTAACCCAACACACCGGATTTCGTGAGTGAAACGTTCTCTGTTGGCGAGTGGGGTGGCAGAGCTTGTGCCCGAATCGCTGCACTGTCCCGCTTCCCCATCCCCGCTGTCGTGGCTTCTGCCTTCACCAGCCCATGCTCCAGCCTGCTGTGTACCCACAGTCGTACAGACTGTGCCAGGGCATGGGCTGGCAGGGAAACAACATTGCTGAGTGGCCTCTTCAGCTACAGGCAGCCCCAACACTGCTTGAAGCAGGGGAAGCCACTGCCAGCACCCAGCTCCATCTGCCACGTGGCTACGCCTTCCCTGGGCTGTGCTGCAACAAGTGTTTGTGTCACCACATGGCTCACCAGACCAGGCAGCTGATCTGGCTGGAAAACAACTCACCAAAAACAAGATGTGATCCGAAGTGTGTGATGGAGATGGACAAGAGCGAGCAGGGAGAGTGGTCACAGCGACAGCCAGCTGCTGACAAGGCATTAATCACCATATGCCCCTCAGCCACTCCCAGTGAGCAGGGTAAGGCTGTCTCCAACAAGGTTTTTGTGGTATTGACTGAATGATTTGTTTTAGCAACATTGCACAGTATGTCAGAAACAAGTGTTCAGTACTTTTGTTTTAGCACCTTTCTGCTGCATGGGCCACTGACAATATGGCCCCTGTTTTATACAGTGCTGCAATGCCTTTTGAACGCAGTGAAGAGCACTTCATAGAGGAAGAAGATTTTTTAGAGGAAGAAGACCTATTTCAGCTAATCCGTGAGCATGAAGTCCCTTTAAACATGAGATAAACTATGAACAGCCTGAGCCCAATTTATGAAATCAGAGGATTTTACATGAAAAAAGGGAAAGCTAAATTTCACTTCACATTATGATGAGACACGGACACATCTGTGCATAAAACCAATTACAAAGTCAATGTTCTGCTTCGCACATTTTTCAGCACTCCACAAAGTGTAAAATGCTGTAGCCTTGTCATTTTTAAGATTTCCACAGCTTATGGTCACACAGTCCTTTGACTACACAGAAAAAAATCCCTTCATCTGAAAATAACCCATCTTAAGTGTGGAAAGAACAGTCAGGTAGGTGGCATTGTTACAGGGATGACATTAGCAGGGGCTTTGACTCTTCATTTCATTGTGCTGTGGCTTCTCTTACTATTAGTCTCAGTCATCTATTATCTGCTTCCTAATATAGGAAGTTTTATACTAAGTCCTGTATCATTTTCATTTTGATGAAATCACCAATGCATAATTGAAAGCAATAATAGCCACAACAGAAGCATGCAAAACTTCTTGCAGGAGGTGAAGGCAGGAGCCTAGACAGCAGTCTCCAGTGTGCATCAGTTTGGTAGATTTGCCTTCAACTGCAAATATTCTGGCTCATCAGCCTTTTGACCCAAAACTTGTTTTCCTCACTTTTAACTTTTTTTTTTCTTTTTTACCCATAATTATCTGACCATGACAATTGTATTTGCATTCACCTATCAGGACAGACACTACTGGTATGTGAGGTTTAACCATGGTTTGTACAGAAAAGAGCCAACATTGTACTCACCAGCTCAGCATACTTCTTAAACAACAGGTCCAGCTTCTCTTCTGGACTATTCAGCTTACTCAAACTTTGCATCAGTAGGGTGGCTTCTTTTCCTTAGAAAAAGAGGAAGCAGAGATTTGATGCTAGAGGTTGTTTGTAGTTGATGTACAGTTACGAAATTGGTTGTTTGATGCATGGGTCTGCAAAAACACAGGGTGAAATGAGGCATTTTGGAAGGAAAGGAATAATTTTTGCTATAAATTTCTGGGTTTTTCCTTGCCCCATAAGAACAAACATGCTAGGACTTTCCTCCATTTCAGACCTTAGTAATGTGCTTTTTCCTAAAAAAAGCATTGTCTGTGAAATGCTTTTGTCCTGTGTAATCTGATTTTCATTCAATGTTTTTGCAACATGATTAGATCGGACACATGGCACATTTGACTGAAATAGGACAGAAAGGTCTGGGACTCCAAAGGCTCAGGAACAGATCTCCTTGCAAGTGTAATTTATGCATCAGCATAAATAAGTGGAAGCAAGATAAAATCAAATCCTGTTGTGAACTGTCACAAGGGCAGATGGAGAACTGTGTGTTGGTAGGGTTTTCACTGAGCTTGCTGAGGTACCAGTACCAGCACCAAAGCCAAGGCCGTAGAAACTGAGGAATTTTCTTCTGGATGTTCAAAGAATTTTTGAGGAAAAAAAAATCCATGCTGTCTCCTATCCTTAATCCCTTGTCTGTAAGAACGTCCTGCAGTGATTTCTTTACAGGCTTAGTCTGCATTTGGTTTTGGGTTCTCATGCAAAGGAGAGGCTTGAAGATTGGCTGGAGTTAAATGTAGGAAGGGAAATAATTTACATCTATATTAGATTGGAATGTAACTACATTGCTCTCTAGTGGCTGCCCAGCAGAAAGTACACGTACACAAAAACTTGCTGAGACTTCTTTCTAGCTCAGCTGACAGCCTGACCAGGGCTGAGGTGCTAGAGAACAAATGTATTGGTTTATTTCCTATATATTATATGATGAGTCCAGGGGTTTACTAAATGAAAAATAACCCAGGCATGACAGTAATTTATTCTGCAGGTTCCCATGCCACATAGTTGTACCATTATTACTGTTGTGACCAGTGAGTAGTCACACCTGAGCAGACAGGGGAAGAAAACCTTCACTAAGGTACAAACAAGAGGCTAGGTTTTCCTTCATCTTGGTGACTTTGTGCAGTGTGTCATTGGACTGACAGCTTTGGCCAACCAATGTGGGTGGCCCAGTATTGCATGAGTATTGTGTGATACAACTTTTTTTTTAAAGAGCTAATATCTGATGTAGCCTACATGATGGGTAGTGCCAGAAATAATTATCAGTTATAGAAAGGTTGTAATGGTCACTGTAATTTTCAGTGGTAGCTGGAGGTCCCTACCATCCATACCAGAAACTTAATATGGTAAAGAGCAAGGACCAGGGAGTTTCTACTTGTGTTTGCAGAAGGGCTGTGTGAGTATGTAAATACTTGCCTAGTCCCTTCAGGATTTTCTTCTCCAGTTTCTGCTCCTTGTTGCTGCTGGGCTCCTTTGCTTTGGAAGCATCCCCAGGAGCCAGCTTCTCTTTCTCACTCTCTTCATTTCCATCTTCATACTCTGCATCCTCCAAGCTGCCTGGCTCTCCCTTCTCAGGCCTGTTGGTTCCTGTAGCAGTGTTTTCCTTCTCCATCAGGCTTGTGGCAGACCCGTAGGTTTTAATGATGTCCTCCAGCTGCCGGCTCAATTCCTCCGAGATGTCACACATGGCTGCTTCGGGCCAGGTACTTGGCTGCTCCCTGGGGGCTGGAGCAGGGGATGGCAGGCCAGGGGCAGGTTTGTCCCCACTCTGGCCCTGGATGTCCTGCCCTGGTGAGGTGGAAGACTGGTCATTCTCCATGCTTGGTGCAGCACCTGACAGAAAAACAAATGGAGCTTTAATTTAAAGGCATAGAATTAGCCATATAAAGAATTAGCCATCAAGCTGTTCCTAAACCTTAGCCAGCATGTGAGTGATTTTGTGTGACATTTGGGATGGCAGCTTGTCCATTGGCTCTGGTTTGACAAATATGTCATACTTAGATAAATAACCAAGGTGATTTGCTTGCAAGGAGAAAAGCAAATTATATACTTTCCAAGAGAAAAGCTTACCCAAATCTAACACTTAAAAATGAAAACCTCTTATTCCCACTGCCAGCAATGACACATGAAATGACACCCCAGTCACTTATGCCATTTTCCTCCTTGACTAAAATATTTGCCATATGTTTACTTTTCTTGATCCGTTTATCTGCAACACTGGCTACTGATCTGGGCAGCTTCACTTCAGAGCTGCGTTAGTTTCATTTCTTATTTGTCTCCTGTTGGCACATCTTAAGTCAATAATCATGAAAAATATTTAAAATGAAACTGGTGCACTGAAAATTGCACTGTGCCCTTGGAAAGCCCAGCATGATGCTTGACCTACAAGAGACGTGGTTTGGTACCGTCACAATAACAGCACAGAATGAGATAAACAGCTGTAAACCACCCTTCTCTTGTACTTGCTGCGTGCTGCTGACAGCTTCTTTGACAAAGTACAAACTGCAGAATAAATCACAGTGAAATAAACCAAATCACACATAACAGAGTTTGATAGTCCATGGCGTTTTGTGGGGCGAATTTCAGCTAATTTGTTCCCAGTTTGTAAAAGGAAGTTTGGTTTTTTCATGTTTTTGAGCAGCTGCATTCAGCCAGGCAAGTACAGAGCCCCCAACCTATCTGTGTTCCTGCTCTGGCTTACCCAGGACCAGGTAATGACGTTGTCAGCAAGAGCATCCTGGGCACCAGGAAAACTCAGGGTGGTGAAGGCCCTTTCCCTCTCAGAGGGAGAGGCTGCTGGCACCTCTGTGTTGCCCTCATGATGTAGTGCAGAGGTGTGGGGTGCACAGCTGGACCTTGATCTGCAACTAACCCCCACTGCTGCTTGACTGCAGGCTCTGTACTCTTTCCAGCCATGAGTCCTTTTTCTCTCTTTTCCAGACTGATTTTTGTTCCTCTCCTTAATAATATGATTTATAATGGTGCCAGTGGGGAAGGAAGAGGGGAAGAAGCTTGCTTGGTTGGTTCTTTCCAGCATCTGAAGTGGTTGCTTTCTTATTTTTTAAAAGACTTTGAAAACATGGAGCTAACTAGGAAGCATTTTGTTCCTTGTTCAAACAGGCTGTAACATATATTTTCTATAGTGTCTAAATTTCTACAGCTTTCAAAATCGTAAAGTAACATGACCAAAGGCATTATGTGAGAACAGAGATGTCATTTACTGTAATAAATGACTCAGTGTTCTTAAACTCCCCCCCAAGTGATGTTTGGAAGTGCAGTAATGAACATCACTAAGGCAACATTTTTCAAGATTTGATTTTCTAGCTATATGACCGGGCTTGCAGATAAGATAGTCAAATGAGTTATCATCTCTCGAGCAAATAACTGAAAGCTTTGAGTGGGCTCAGGAAGCACTTGAAAGCTGTTAGTTATAAATCCATGCCCCTGCAGTCCACCCATAGGTACAACTTGCCAGCAGAAATGGCTCAGGAATGCATCTGGACCTGATCTCACAGACCTGTCACACAATTGCATCCCGTTCTTTCCTTACTCCTTGTGGCATAGTTATTATATCACTGCAAAATGATTGTAAAATTATATCCATGATTTGATGTCATATTGAGTTTAACTTACATTGAAAAATTAGACCCTATGTGTGCAATTTAAGTAAATAATTCCAGATAGCACAAATGTTAGCCTCCTGTTTGCAGTCTTTTTTAACTAGAGTTAATTGACTGCCTCCTAATTCAAGGTCAGTAAGAGTATTGTAAAAGCTAAGCTAGACATGCCACAAAATATGTGTTTATCTCTGACATGTTCAGACTAGTGTTTACTGTTGCAATCATTACTTTGAGCTAATTGGCAGTTGGCAATCAATCAGCCAGAAAGCCCAGGACTACCAGCTCTTGTTTAGGCAGAATAACACCTCAGAAAGCATATCCCAGTTTAAAATAGCTATTTTTGTAATCTGTTCATCACAGAGGGAGAGCAGGACTGCAAAATGCTCCATTTCCAAATTATTAATTTCTTTTCCAACTATCTCTCCTCTTTGCAAGAAGACTCAAGTCGATGTTCTCTCTGTACCCCGGCTCTCTCCCTTGGCTGCCTCCCAACTTCATCACTCATGTGGTAGCACTGTGTGGCTAAAGGTTTCCTCTTATGTGAATCACAAAGCATGTCTCCAAATACAGTAGGCTTTAAATCCACAATGGCAATTGATCTGTGCATGTGTCTCAGGAACAAGAGAAAACATGGGTGAATGGAAGAGAAACTGGATAATTAGAATCAAGGACACAAGATGTTTACAAGCTGGCTTGCAGGAAATCTTCCCTAACATACATTCCTGGCTAGAAAGGGATTAGTTATAATCAGTCTGAAACCATGGCAATTGACATCTGCTGGGTTTCCATCCACCAGCCCAGAACGGTGAGCAGGCAGGAACCCCAGAAATGCACAGCAATGAAGATGTAACCCAAAGGTACTCACCTGCTGAGTCATACTGGGGGTTGTATTTACACACACAGATAAATACCCCAATCTTTATTTTGTTCTTCCTCAGGCTAAACCAGAGGTCTCATAACTGCTTTCCAGCACAAACACAATGCGTGTGAAGACTTCTGTACCTTGCTTTGCACAACAGCTTCCACAGTGCTGCAGTTTATGATGAGGGAGTCACAGCATCTCAGAGTTGCCTACTTACAGCCTTTGATACCGGGAGTTTTTACTGCAGTTGGCCCCAGTTCTCCCTTGTACTCCAGCCTGCCTAACCTTGATGTACACAAGGAATTCTCCCTTATCAGGCCATAAAAGACTTTTGGTGCCAATTTCAGCAAGACCCAAAGTGTTTACATTATACTCTATCTTAAACACAGTAATGCCTAAAAATTAGGTGACTGAGTCCAGAAGAGGAATTCCTTGGTTTTTCAGACTAGCCCAATTTTAGACTAGCCACCTCCTCAGTTTTGCAACTCCTACTACCACTGCTGTTGCCTCCAGGGACCTGAATTTCCAGCACAGCCTTATCCTGTTTTATGGCAAGAGGGAGGACTGACCAGCCTGACTAAGTCTGAGCATTTTGTCTTGTTTACTCTTTTCCTCCTGCATTCTCAAATCCTGGACCTGTTCCACAGCTGTGAGATCAGCACCTTTCTTGGCCCTGGTGTTTTGGATGGAAACTTGACACTTGTGGTTGCTGCCTACAAATAGTCACTGTGGTCTTCCTCTCTTTCAGTGGGAAACATCCTAAAGAGGCAGAGGGTGCTGCTGCCTCCCCACTGTGAGAAAGACTCTTCTCCATTCTCCTTCTTCCTCTGTGAAGAACTTGGGATAGCTCAGGACAGAAATGGAGCTTTCAGCATAGTTGAGCACACAGTATAATCACAGCTGCACCCAGAGGCAGTAGCAAAAATGTATGCCTCAGATCAGTCTGGTTACACACTGAATTTGTTTTTCTGCAACTATATCCCTTAATATTTCACATTTACAGCACAATTTGCCTTCACTGTGCTTCGAAAACAGCCAGTATTTCCAAAGTAAAAGGTCAGTAGGCAAGGGCCAATGACTGATTTAGCAGAGCTGCAACAGCCATCCCACTGCTGCTGGGATAACTGTTCCTGTGCTGGGGTGTGCCAGTGCACCTCTGGCACGGCTGGGAGCTGACACTGCTGCCCAGGCACCCTCCTGGCATGAACAAAACACAAATGAAGCGTTGTCTTCTTAGCTTGTCTTGCAGCTGCCTTGAAGACTGTCACAGAGTTTTGTTTATCTTTTATAAACAGTGTGTTTCCCCTTCCTTCTCATGGGGTTTGCTTCCTGATTTCCTTCTTGCAGCTTGAACTTCTAGAGGGCTTACAGACTGGTCTATATATAGCTTTTACATCCCCATGTATTCAGCAGAAGGACACACGGCACCTGCTCTGCAGCCAGGAGCTATTTTAAGCTCTTCTAAAATGGGTGGTGGTATTTAGCACTTTATGCTCAAAGTTCACACGCACACACATTTCTCTAAAACAAAGCTTTACATATATTTGCACCAGGCAACACAAGCTGATAAAATCTGATTTTTATCTTTTACAACACCAGATTGGTCTGCAGTGACACCTCAAAGCAGCAAACATCAAACTCTGGAATTGCCCCTGCTACTGTAGCTCTGATCACCCTCCAACAAGTACAAGTATCTTCTTACAGTCTAAATAGACACTGCCCTGTGTATTACTTTAGAAATCAGAGATAAAACCAGCTGTATCAGCTACCCATTGCATTTGAATAGCTTTATGATTTATGCGCAATTTTCTACTACAAAACTGAACAAAAGTTTGGAGATTTTGTGGCAGTTTTCCATACAGTCTCAGAACCAGATTTGGAGGCTTTCTGAAGCCTCCTGCCTCATCTCTCATGTGGCACCTGAATCTTGACCACTGACTGTTGTAGCAGGCCACCCATGGCCCCCAGTCTCAATTCAATGCAAGTGGTACCAAAATAATCTTAAATTTCTCCGATCACTCTTAAGAGAAGAATTCCTTACTTCCACCAACAACCTTGGATACCTCCCTGTTTTCCTCGTATGTCACATGGTGCCCAGACTTTCCTAGGGCTGTTCCTAGAAAATGCGGGTTGACGCTCCCAAAGGGAAGTACTTACATTAAAGCCCTCGTGCCATGTCACCAAGCAGTGACAGCAAGGAAGCTGTTCATCAGACTTACCGGAGCAAAGGGAAGAGCTGAGCAGAGGAAAAAAGTCGGGCAGAAAGCTCAGACAAGGGCACGCCGGCAACAGGCCACTGGTTCTGTAATCCTGCCACTGACGGAAGAGGGACGGGAAGACCAAGTGAGGAGGGAAGGACAGAATGACACAGGAGGAGCAAAAAAAACTGCAGGGACTGAGTGCACACTGTGCAGGGACTGTCTCTGATAGGCGCAGGGGAGGCTGCCTGCTGGCTGGCAGCATGAGCCAGCTATGTTGGCTATTCCCTGCTCTGACAGAGATAGCACGAGAGATCAGAGACTTGGGCCCTCAGAAAGAGAAAATAAAGGAAGGATACTTACACAGCTGCTACCCTTCAAATTTAAGTCTTCATCCCTCAATGACTTGAGGCGTTGTGCTGTGTGAAATTTGTCTGTATTGACTATGGATTGGTCGAACTCGGCTGAAGTTTTCTGTGTCTACCACAAAGGCTGGGATGGATTTCCATAATGTGAACTCCCAGCTGTGACTGCCCTTTGCAGCCTGGGATTTGGGCAGGGTTTGTTAAAAACAGACTGATTCTTAATCATAGTCTCACTGGCTGGAAGAGACCACAGGACGTCTTTAGTTCAAACTCTTGCTTGAAGGCAGCTCAGCTGTGATCTCAGACTAGGTCTCTCAGGGCTTTAAATTAGTCTTTAAAACCTCCATGGATAGAGACTGCATGACCTCCCTGGGAAGCCTGTTATCTGGCTTGACTGTCATGGCACTGAAAAAGTTTCTCTTTCTAACTATCCTTAACTTCCCTGGTTCCAGCTTGTGCCTATTGCCCCTTGTCTTCCTGCTTTACACTCCTGTAAAGACCCTGTCTCTATTTTCTTGATCATCTCCTCCAAACCTGTCCCTGTTCCAGGCTGAACATCCAACCTCTCCTCACAGGACAAGTGCTCCAGTGCCAGCCACCAAGGTGTTCCCCTGCAGAACTGACCAACTTTTCCATTAAGGCAGCAATGCTAAAAGAGTTGAGTGGTGTAGGTACCCCCCTGATCCCAGCAGCCTGCAACCAAATATTGCAGCCAAGATAACCTGCCTGACCTACTTTCTGCATGCGACCGTGCTGGCTCATGTTGGCCCAAAGCTGTTGATACAAACAAGCAGAGTGCTCCCCAGGGAGTTCAGCTGCACGCTGCTTATGCAGCAACCAGCATCTCCCATTTCTGTGACCCACAAGCCACTCAAGCACCATCTTGAGATGCCATATCGCCTAAGCACCATCTGCTACCCACTCCCTAGAAGGAGATGTAGGTCAGTTAAATGCACAGATATGCAAACAATGGAGAAATGATAGGCTGGTACTAGAAGTGGCAGCCAGGGCTATGAGAAGAGAAATGGGACTTGGTCTCCAGCAAAAAACAAAGAGGCTCAGAACAAAAGGTGACAAAACAAATGTATACTATAATGATATGGAGTAAGCCTTCAAACCGATCCATGGCAACAGAAGAACCAGAAATGCCTTGTGCCTGATTTACAAGGGATGTCAGAGAAAGCAGTACTTGGCAGCTCAGTATCAAGAAATACCAGCTCAGAAATAGTCCGTGTGTGTTAGCAGCATCTCAGACGTTTACTGGAGAGGACTAAAGGTCCTCCTATATTTGTGGAGAGGGTGGGACAAAAAGTTCACACTTGAGGTAGTTTCTCATTAGTTTTATTTCTCTACTTGGAAAAGGCAGCTCCTATAATCTGGGGATGCATGGGCATTGTGGCTTCAGGGAAAATCAGTTCTTCCAGTTTTCTTCAGACACTGGTGATGGCTTGATAGTATTCCTAAAGAAGTCACTGATTTAGGGGTAACGAAAAGGAGTGAGCTTGCACGATCAGGGGCTTCTGTAGAAAATCTTTTGGAGAGGGTTGGAAACTGGCCGCATGTGTTTTGAGAGAAGATAAAACTCTGGGGATGTTTGTGACAGGGCAGTGTGAGAGATCAGAATGCCAGTGAAGATAAGAATGTTTGTATGGGCTCTTTGTGCTCCTTCTGATTTGACTGAAGAATTCTCCTGTTCCAGTCCCCGTTTATTTTTCTTTTGAAATAAAATCAGCTTTGAGATCAAAATGCACAACTGAGCTACCAAGGAGCTAAATAACAGCTGAGCTGCAGAAACTTACTCAGGCATATTCTCACTCCTTGGCAAACACAAGGCTCAGCTTTGCTCTCTTTCACTGTGTCAGCTCGTCTTTGCAACAGCCTGACAGCATGCATGGGAACCCTTATCACAACTCAAATGACCGGATGGGATTCACTGGGCACTGGGAACTTGGTCATGTCCCTGAGACGTCAGAGTGTACAGATAACAGGAAATGAGTTGGGGTCATCATTATAAAAATCAGCTACAAGTAGTACAAAGCTACATATTCTGAGTTGTTCCTAAATATGCCAGCAAATAAAACAGTCTGTGGTAGAGTCAGAAAATAGAAAGGCACAGATAAAATCAGTATTTCTAAGTTTGTGGGGATTATGTTGGTGTAGCTTCACAAGATTAAAAGGGATCTGCTGGATTTTGGGCTGCAAATTGAAATAACTGTCTTAGGAATGGAAAGGGAAACTCAGTGAAATTTAGAGGAGCGTGTTGAAACTGCCATGCAGGCAATTTAAATGCTGAGGACAACCGACTAGCACTTGGACTCTGCATGCTGGGATGGTTACATCTGGCCAGGTCAGGAGAGAGTGGACTGAAAACGCTTTCTGTGAAGCCTGCACAGTGTCTGAGGTTTTAGCTTTTGCAATGTTTTAGGAATTTCATGTCCCAGTTTTGGGGAAGAGAAGGAAATCATTCTCTAATACATGAGAAAGAGGAGAAATGTACCTTCCTCACATTAAAGCTAGATGACTCCTTGAGAATTTGCAGGAACAAAACTGAGTTTATTTTGCAGGTGTGTTTAGCTATGAGCTGGATTGCGTATCAATAACCCTACGCTCTCTGTTGCACAGTGGCATTTCCATGGAGGTCATAGGGAATAGCACAAACAAACTCTCTGTTTCTGGATTAAACGTAATCATCAGCAGCATAAATCTAATGAAGGATAGACTTCCCAGTGGAGGAAAAAAATTGCTACCTGTATTTGTCATTTGCTGTACATAATATTAAATATGTTCAGCCTTACCAAGTAGAAGGACAAATTAATCATTAAGTCAATGCTGTTGAAGCTTTTGGGTTTCCTTCCCATCTTCCTCTGACATACCTTTTCCCTTCTTTGCCTAGGCCATTTTCCACAGCTGCAACATTCTGCTCTCACCTGCTGATGCTCCCTGCTCTCCTCACTCCCTCCAGCGCTAATGTTGCTTTTGGGAGTTTTGTGTGTTCTTTCTGTGTCCCATGGGATAGTTTAGGTGAAAGACTGATGGCTCATGTTTAGAGTCTCTCTCTGAAATGCTCAAGGGCTTCAAAAAATGCTGACTCTGAAGGCAATACTGTTGGTTAAAACCACTTGAAAAAGTTTTGAGGGTTTCTTTTTCACCACAAGCAATGGCAAGCCTTAGTTCTTCTTTCACGTAAATGAACACTTAGTTTCTGCAGAAGCCCTGACATCCCCTGGAAGCCATACAGACTGATTTGTCCTGCAGGCCAGTCTTTTGACAGAAGGCAAAGAGGCTGCTGAGGTTTTCCTGCCTTCTGTACTGGCAAGGAAAGGGCTGTCTGCACCCCTCTGCAATCTGTAGCTGCTCTGCTCCATGACACCCTGCTTGCCAGCAGCAGAAGAAAATTTGGAGACTAGCATTCCCAGTCCTGTCACACACAGGGATGCGGACTTCAGTGGACTGCCATGGTCTGCTACTTCAGTGCCAGATCTGTATCAGTGAGAGTATCATTTTTTTATTCTTGTGCAGGAACTTCTCTAAGAATCTGAACGAGTTTTTCACAGCTTTCCTCCTGAACAGTTTTTGGTTTACTTTTTGACAGATACAGGTTTTTCAAATTTTAGTGTGCAGGGACAGAATCACTTGCTGTAATATCACTATTTCAGTCCATTATATTATAAACATCATTGGAAGGCCAAACACATCCTGGGCTGCATCAAAAGCAGCATGGCCAACAGGTCAAGGGAGGTGATTCTCTTCCTCTATTCTGCCCTCATGAGACCCCACCTGCCCAGCTCAGCACAGAAAAGGTGGGGACCTGTTGGAGCAAGACCAGAGCAGGGCCAAAAAAATGTGGAAGGACCTCTCCTTGTGAAAAAATACTGAGAGACTTGGGGTTGTTCAGCTTGGAGAAGGGAAGATCTGGGGAAACCTTATAGCAACCTTCCAGTACTTAAAGGGAGCTTATAAAAATGAGAACGAGAGATTTTTAAACGGACAGATAGTGATAAAACAAGTTTGATTGGTTCAAACTGAGAGATGGTGGACTTAGACAAGACATGAGGAAGAAATTCTTTACTGTGGGTTGATGAGGCATTGGAACAGGTTGCCCAGAGAGGTTGTAAATCCCTCATTGCTGGAAGTGTTCAAGGCCAGTCTGGATGGGGTTTTCAGCAACCTAGTCCAGTGGAAGGTGTCCCTGCCTGAGGCAGGGAGGTTGGAACTAGATGGTCCCTTCTGACCTGAACCATTCTATGATTCTGTGATTCCATGAAGCAACATTGATCTGTTCCGTTTAAATATGACCATAATATACTTATGTCATTACATAATAAAATACATATAACATGATAATATACAGTAATAAGCAGGCATGTAAAATATATAAAGTATAGTGCTGATGAAGAATTTAGAAATGCCTATAAACTTAAAACATATAATTTGAATTTAGAAAGAGCACTCATAATGGGTCTTGAGATACAGAAGCATAGTGACGTGTAGAGTGGTCTAGAAGTCAGAAAGCTGCTGAATCTGGCAGTGTTTTTCTGCCATTGGCACCTACAACTAAACCAGTATTGGGAGACTCCCATGATTTTCCAATGAAAAGTTTGTGAAGACCAATCTCCACTGGGTTTAATTTACTTTGATAGAAATGTTGTAAACACCAGGACCAGTAGGACATTTTCTATGGTGGTCTCTTGGGAATCATTTCCCTCCTGTTTAGTCCTGTGTTAATGTGAAAAAAAAGGAGGGGAGGGGGAGTAATATATTTGCATTTCACACTGTATCAATTTTCTACAGATTTCCTAGCTCCACATCAATCTCAAAAGGGTTGCAAGGTTGTGATTTGCCTTCTAATAAGATTTTATGGCCTGAAGGGTTTGTCATATACCTAACGTTTGCACGTTTTTTCTTCCAGAGCTCAAGGATCCTGGCTACCAATGGCACTTAATAATGCAGCCAAATTAGCTGACACAGAAAACCCCAATAGGCAACAGACTTAACTATTTTAAGCAAATAATTTAATTCTTAATCTACATCACTAAGAATATAATTTCTACATTGTAGCGAGGAAACCACTCTAAGAATCTGGAGGGAATCCCCATGGTCTGCTACTGAACAGTTTTTGATTTATTCTTGGCAAGATTCAAGTCTTTTGAAACTTTAAGAGCTAGCAAAATCAATTATCAAGGTTTCAATTTTCTCCGGGCAATTTCCACCGCTTCAGCTTGCCCAAGAGACAGACTCTACATAAATACATTATGCTATGTGCTACTTGGAGAATTTGGCAGAGTCAAGAATAGCTGCACTTGAAAAATCACACAAAAGGTAAAGAAAACCCTCAGGTGAGGCACGCAGTCACACCTGAATGCATATCAGCGGTTTGAAAATAACTCTTCTCCAATATATAAAGGTAATTTATTGGGAAGGGGAAGAGCAGTATTAGCTGTTTCTAGTTATTCTGGTACTGCAGTGAAGTACTGCTGATTTACACCATTATAAGTGAACACAAATCTAGCATGAAATTTCAAAAAGGTACTGAATCCTGAAACAATCTATTTTTGTAATGTAATTTCATTTTAAAATGACACTCTTCTAGCTTGAAATGATATTCTATCAATACACAGTGGGAACAGAGTTGGGCCAAGTCAACCATCAACCTTAGACATTTTCTGAACCTGCCAGGGGAAATCTCTGGGCCCAATTCAGATGTGATCATGCTGTAAATCACATATCAAATGTAATTGGGAAGTCTTTTAAATGCCAGTGGTATGTCGGTCAAGGGTGAATTATAGAGAAGAAATTATCTATTCTGGCATGATAATGTAGACTCAATTACTTTGTAAAAGGTACTTGTCTTTGTCTTTTCCTCCCTTTTCTAAATCCTCCCATTTGCTAGTTATGTTCACTTGCATCAGTTTCATTTTTTTTGTACCATTTATTTTAGATTGCTGCTAGGACTGGCTTATAAAAATTAGAAAATGGAAAAGACTCATTAAAGGCTCAGTCCTGCAGCTGCTTCATGTGTGGAGCTGTCATTGATTTCCCAAGCAGCACCTGCTTGTGAGCAGCAGAGAGAATAAAGCAAATTAGAATTTGAAGGCTTGAATCTCTCAGCTGTATGGGCTGTACATGGGCAGGAAAGCATCTCATAATTAGAGCCAAGCATCTTTTTCTGGAAAGGTCCAAATTCTGCTGATAATAATAAGGAAGCTGAGGTGGACATGGGGGCTGAACAACACTGAGGATATGACTAACCTGACTAGGAATACTGGAGGAAAGATTAGGGGCTGACTCAATGAAAATTACACAGATTGAGATAAATGATGCTTGGAAATCAGGGGAACATTTGTGGTGAAAGACAAAGATCTGCAGAAAGAAGTGGGAAAATAAGAGACAGTGATGGTGAAAGAAGTCCTAAGGAGGATCTTATTTTATAGGATAATGACAGGGTGGACAATGAACTGTTAGTTCAGATGGAATGATCCTGTGATCAGCAGAACTGGCAGCACTACCCTGTGATGTCTAAAACTGCTGCTGATGTAAACACCAGTGACCTATTTTAAGGCATGCATGGAAGGAGAATCACTACATGGAAAACACAAAAGGATGCAAGAGATATATTGATACTGGCAGAACAGAACTGTGAAACGGTATCAACTGGATTTTTAGAAGGTAGTTCTAGCTATGCAGAAGCACCTTATTAAACATAACATTTGTGGGACCAAATTAATAAAGATGAAAAGAGAACCCAAGAGATGAAAGGATGAATAAAGAAAAAATCAGGTGAGAGTGAACTTCATATTTTACCAAGCTGAAAGACAAATACAAGGGGTGGCACCAATGTCTCCAACTTGTTAGAATATAGTAAATCTTCATTCTGTGTATATAAAAAGCCTATGCAAGTCATATTTATTGAGAAAGGCAATTTGGTCTCTAATTTATATCCTGGACTTGAATAGGAGTATTCAGACAGATACATACAAAGTATTTAGCCTTCAGATGTGTCTCCAAAATTCTATTACTACGAATTTAAAGACTGTCCTCTAACTGCATTCTAAAGGAGAGGATGGGTCAGATCTCAGTGCTTTTCAATAGCCTCAGAGCAGTTATGTAATTTGAGACTCTCAAGCTATTTGGAGTATGGGGAATTGCTGAACTAAGGGAAGAAAATTAACTATTTAGCCCCCCACTTGGAATCAGAGAGAACAATTTTAGTTCACTTGGAAACTCATCATCAGGCAATCTGTAATATTGTCTGTGTTTCTATAGCATTGCAAGATACATCACTGGTTACTGTTTGCATCTGTGGCTTCCAGTGTTTTCCAGTTGTGTAGTAGCTTGCATGCAAGATTGTAATATGACAATATTACTTCAACAATTATTACAAGTTACTTAAAGTAACTTCAACATCAAGCAGCAGTGAACTGCAAAAAGCACATTGTACTCATTATTTGAAAGGGTAAACTGAGACATAAAGTGTTACATGTTAATGCACAATAAATAAGGACTTGCCCAAGGTCATGCAGACGGGAACAAGATGTGCTCAGATTCTTTCCTACTTTAATTGTGGCATGCTTGCTTAATACAGGAGGACCAGAATTGCACACTTAGAGTGAAAGGGAAGTTCACCTCACAAAAATGTTCTGTGTCTTTGTGTGCTTTATGTGCCTTCACTTTCTGCAAAAGGTTTATGTGGGTTGACAAATTCATGTGATCTGTCCAGTCAGCTTGAGCAAAGATGGTCTAAAACCCACATTGCTTTTAACAAAGGAGGGCTAAGTCAAGTAAATATAGGACTGGAGAGCCTAAATGTTAACTAATCTAATCTATTCCTGTACAAAGGACCTGTAGTCCACATGACCAGCAAAATGTGTAATTCTGATTTTCATTAAATTCAGAAAACCTGTGAGATCTCTGAGAAATTTCAGAGGTTGTGACTGTGAGAACCCACACAGGAAAATGCAAATAAAATCACAGGACTGTAATATCATTATTCTAATGACTAATAAATATTACCTTTTCTCAGTTTGTTTTCCTTTCCCCTCCCTCCATCCCATTATTTGGTCTCTCATCTGTCTTCCCTGTCTTGTAAGATAGACAGTAAGTCACTCAGAGCCACCGTTCTCTTACATGATTGTGCTTTCCTGGTGCAGCAGGCTCCTACTCTCTGATTGCACCTCCAGGCTTCTCAATGTTGGCTTCTGTGCCATAATCTTTTCTCTCTAGGAGATCAGCTAGCAGAGCAGGCAAGAAGGATAGTCACAATTCACAAGACTGTGGACTGTTTTACCAACCACAAAATAGAAAAATAGAAAAAAAAAAACCCCAAACTAGTCTTTAGTCCTATCCTTTCTCGCTTATTTGCCAGTGACAAAGAGGAAAAGCTTTTGGAGGGCACACCAGTCAGTAAGGCCCCCAGAAACCTCCTATGTGCCAGCCAACAGCAAGCAAGGAGAAAATAAGAGTCCTTTTAAGTTTGGTTTTCTCTGTATTCTCTTTCCTTTTATGTCACCAACTGACATTTGACTAGCTGGGTCCTTGTGAGGCTCTATCAATTTCAAAGTCCTGTTCCATGACCCAGTCCCTTCGTAGACTGTCACGTGTCAAGGATACCCACAGGTCATCAAACATTCACGTAACCTTTATCAACAAAGTGGAAGAAGAAAGTCATGCAGCATTTCAGCATGATCACCCATCTCAGGCAACAAACACTGAGGAGTCATGAATCCGGTACCTCTTGGCACAAGCAGGTGTAAGCTGGCAAGCTGCCCTTCTAAAGGAAAGTACAAAATCTCCCTGATAACACTAGATGCTTTACTGGCAGTGTCAATTGGTTTGGATGTTAAATATGATATACACACCTATGTCTTTACTGTTTTAGCAGAACAACCAGAACACAAAAGTGTCTATACCCTGAAGATGTGGCATACATGAAAGTGATCCATGAATGTACCTCAGCTTCCTTAAAAAGCAGCATGCAACTTCCTCACAAAGAAAGAGGCTTACCAAAGCCACTGACAAGGACTTTTGAGCTGCTCGTTTTTGTGGGGGAGGAAAAAAAATTAGGTAAATGTTAGTCAATCACATTTCCATCTACTTTCCTTTCCTTCTCAGTAGTTAAAGGCCACCTGCTACCAGGGTAATACAAACCCCACAAAACTGAGAAAGAAGACATTTTCAAGTTATTTCACTTTAGGCTGAGGAAAGAAGGTAATCAGGTCACAGTAGCTCTTTATCAGAATGATTTTAACAGTAATAAACCCCAATAAGTTAATGCCAGAGCAAAATATGGATCAGAACATACTCTAATCCATTCTTGACCCAAACATCACTTTAAGCTTATACTCAAACATGTGACACTATATTTGAATTAAGTTAATGAGAACATCAGATGGACTCTGTCATCATAGTGATTGTGAATTCTGATGTAACCCAATCTGAAATTACCACTGTTACACAAGGTGTTGGAGTTAGAGAGGATGGTTCATGTCTGCATCTGCAGTGCTGTGCTCATACAACACTTTAACTTGGTCCAGCAGTGTCTCCCACAACACCACTCCAGATTCTCAAGAAGAACTTAAAAGACACAAGACTAATTTACACCACCATGGTATAATCTGATCAAGTGACATATAGTCCTCCTAAAATGAATATTGTGCTTTGAGCACTTTTAGGCCCACTGATTCTGGTGGGCTGACTTCAGGGGAGCTGAAGTAACTGCAGTAGACTCAGAATATGCTGTGCAGTTTTGCCATAAAGTACTGCCTGCACTCCAGAAAGGATCCCACGTCTATGGCTGTACTGGATAAGCCATCAGTCAGGCCTTGATTTTTAACTTGGACTTCACTGACCAAGCAGTTCCCTAGGTCAGAACTGGACCCAAAGATCACTGATCTAGATTTTGGTTATAAAGCATATCTGTAAAAAAATTATTATTCACAGGTGAATAATAAAGTTAAATCCTGTCAATCTTTACAACTCAAGACCACTGTCTTTTGAAAGCTAACCATAAAAACCCAAAAGCCCGAATCCAAAACCAATCACAAACAAACGAAAAACCCCACAAAAAACCAAAAGAGGGAGAATGGAGTGTACCTCCTGAACTTTGCCTTATCTTCAATCACAGTTATGAGAATGCCACTCAGGGCAAAGCTGTTACGTACAGTAAGAGCTGGAGCGATCTGAAGGAGAGGCAAGGAAGAAAAGTAGTCTCCTTTCCTTCCTTAGGCCAAAATACTGAGAGCTCAGCTTTGGAATTTAGAAGTGCTCTGCTTCACTGATTCCTGTGAAGCCAATCTTCCCTTTTAAACACAGACCTTGGTAACAGAGCTTGGGGGAAAACAACACAGTCCTCTAATAAAGGATTTCATTGCTTGCAATATTTATGTGTAAAACAAACCATGTGAAAAAGACCCCTGGACTAAGAGATTTAGGCTAAAAGAATCAGTCTAGTAGAGTTGCTGCATGTATTAATCTAATTTTTGTGAAGGCATTGTGGAACTGCCAAGAAGCAATTCTTGCATTAGGTAAAGGCTCTACTCCATAAGCATCCACCACTATTCATTCTGACTATGTTCATTCACTTAAAATGTATATGATAAATCAAATTAAAAGACTGCTCTTTTAAATACTTTAATCAATAAGAAAGGCAGGGCTTCAGCTACACCTAGCTACAAGCTCCCAGTACTGCAGCCTCTCCGCAGCACTCTTGACAGCAAGGCTCTGTCTGTCGTGGTAAATAACTACTGCTCTGCTTCAATACAGCAACTGTGAATTGAAACTAAGCAGCTCCAAGAAAGTATCAACAATTTAAACAGCTCCTTGTAAAAATCTGTGTGATTATCTGTGCATTGGCATATTTCATCTAAAGTGCCTAGTTAAAATGTCAGGCAAGGTCTCAAAAGGCGACAGCTCAGATGGAGATGAAGTGAGGCGATGGGGATGGGGCTGCCCTGCAGCCGGTCCGTCTCTGCGGAGCCAGGGGCAGGGCAAGATGACTGTCAGAGGTGGCTCTTCTCCTTACAGGGCAAAGTCACAAGGGCACTTGTGACAGTCCAGTTGTCACCCTCCCCTACCATCCCAGGGCACAGCTGCAATAATGCACCACACTGGCTGACCGTGTATCCCAAGCAAACACGCTGCTGTCCCAAATACTTCCAATGGTTCCATTTGCCCTGATTAAACCAGAGTGCGGACATGAGGAAGCACAAGGCCTGTGGTGCTTCCTGGCCACTGAAAGGAACCCATCAGACAAAGCTGATAGTGTATTACAAAGGATTTAAGAAAAGAGAAAGTGGTTTTTGGAAGCAGCACAGAGCACAGGCTGCAAGTCCATGTTTTGGCTACAGTGGTTTCCAGTGTGACAACTGATGGGAATGGGACTGCTCACGACTCGCAATGCAGGAGCAGGGACATGCGTCCTGTGTCCACCCTCAAGAGAAGAGAAGCTGGTGCTGAAAACTGCAGGCTTCATTGGCTCCATTCAGCAGTACCTTTGATCACCTATATTCACCTAAGAAAATTCAGGTTTTTCTTGTAAATAATGGTCCATGAAGAAGGTTAACACTTCAACACCTCATGTTTTCTTGAATTCTCCACTTTCCTGGCATACAGTGTTGTGCCCTATGAGACATGATGACCAAAATCAACCTGTCCTGACCATTCCACTGATAGGCATCCGTTCATAGTGCCTATCAGGTTAAGGATTTACTGGTCTTCAGACCTTTTTCCTAAAACTTTCTGTGTGATGGTCACTAATTTTTTTCTGCCTGCTACTTAGAAAGACTTTGTATTCATCCCCACACCTGTATTTGAACCTTGCCCTTCATCTCCTTCTTGGATCACACACTCACGTTAGTGCAGCCTGCTGATAAGCATCCCAAAATACACCTATATAACCTTCATAATCCCATAAGGAACCTAAAATATAACTATTTAGTTTCCGTACAAAGCAGATGTGTGCAGAAGCTTGGTGTCTTTCCCCATCATTGGTAAATCCTAGGAATTCATTTCTGCCTTCAAATACATACTCTGCTTCATATAAAGTTGATGAAGGGCAAATAACTGTATGAGGTTTGTATGTAGACAGAGACAATATTGCTTATTAGACCAAATAATGTCACTTGAAGTAAATAGAAAAGATTTTGAGTATCAAGCCTTTAAATATGTATCCTGGCAGAGAGAGGGAGAATGAAATCCAAAATGCTCTGTGTTACTTGTGTTTGAATAGCAGCAGGTAAGACTTTTTATATACTTTCAGAAATGTCCCCTCTCCTGCACAGTGCACTAGTGCTAGCAAAGCAGCCTGCAGCAGAAAACTCACAGGGCAATTCTTAGGAGGCTCTTGGTCAAAACTGCCCTCAGCATCTTATTGCAATGAGCATCTGCTGAATAATTAACTTTTGTGTACTCACACTTTAACTTCAGCCACAGTTTTAGGAACCTGACAATTCTGAAAGTTTCTTTTATTTTATTTTATTGCTTATAAAATAGGTAATATGCTGCCAAATGAACACTCCAATAGAGAGAAATAACAAAATGGCCCAGTGAAAGAAAAAGGTGTGAAAAGTGGTTAGCATTTCATGAAGCCTGATAAGGTGGAAAATGTTTTGCTTGGTTGTAATATGGTAAATAACTCTTTCAAAATCTGTTTCAGGCCTGTGATCAAATTGGCCTTCTGTAATTTTTTAAGAGGGGGAACAGCACAGCAGATGGAGAGGGAATGAACCAACTCTATTAAAAACTGGGTGTTGCAAATTTTTTCTAAAAAGAGGCAAAGAGAATAACAGGGAACCTACCGTAACAGCAGCTCATCTGTTCAGTCCTTTGATGTATCTCTTTATTGTTGCAGTTACTGAGACTCAGCTTTATCTTGCGCGTGAGCACAATAGTGACACCATATTGAAATGTGTAAATATATTTTCATAAACTATGTAAAACACCTCCTCTTTACTGACAAAATTATGCACTTAGAATGCATGAAATCCTGAGAAAATGCTGCTGCCTTGGGTTCCAAATTCCTCCGATTCCTCATCTGAGTTTTACTGCACATGGACTGTTATCTGACAAATATATCTGCCAGACTATTTAAAAAATACTTTGTCTTATCATTTAAACAGCTCCTGTCAATGTTACCTAGTCCTTGTTCACACTGCTATCCCTGTGAGTGAGGATACAGAAATAGATCAGGTTAAGGTCGGTGTGTCTAGCCCAGATCCGTAACATTGGCATTTCTTATTCCTGTCTGCAGTAAACCCGAAGTGTTTATGAAGAAATGAAGGCTTCAAAAAGGACAGCTGTTGTGTCAGGGACAAGTACTGTGTTTTCTGATTTAATTTCCCTCTGCTCAGTGCTTGTGACCCACGATTTTGCGGGGGTTTCTGATACAAGGGTGTATTGTCCCCTCGGGTACCAGCTCACATGTTAAGCCCTGGTGTGCCACGCAGTCGGGAGGAAGCAGAGGCAGAGGGCAGGAGGAAGAAGGCGGGAACAAGGTAGGAATGGGATTACTCCTATAGCCAGATGTTGATGCAGAAGTCACCTATGCCCTTATGAACTATTTCTGTGGGGCTCCACAGATACAAGCCATTGGCTGAACACCAACCATCCACAGGGCTTTGGATCCAACCGAGTGCGGAAAACATCTCCCTGGGGGGTGGGAAAAAAAAAAAAAAGAAGAGTGACTAAAAAATGAAACAAATGAAAGGAACTCCTCAAATCCAGATGTTGGAATTTTCCAATCCCCCTAGCAAGACAAGATAAGCAGCGGATAATCCTTGTTTATATAACTTTTTTTTTTTTTTTTTAATAAAACCTGAGACCAACAGGCGTGTTTTGACCAGGTTTGTGCACTTCTTTTCTAAATCCGCGCCGAGAAATTTCGGGAGTGCCCGCAGTTCCCTCGGGCCCGGTGCTGGTGAGGGTCGCCGTCGGCGGGCACGGCTGTCCCTCCACGGCTCTCCAGGGGTCTCTCGGGCGGGGCAGTGAGGAGCACTCGGCCGGCTGCCCCGGCTGAGAGCCGTGCTGTGGCCCGGCACGCCCCGCTGCGGGCCCTGGCCCCGCACATCCCGTGGCGGCGGCGAGGACGGAGGCTCCCGGCTCGGCGGCGGCTCTCGGCCCCGCGCCCCTCAGCGGGCCGGCGGCAGAGCGCGCGGCCGCCGCC
>WAAE01014779.1:73992-121944 GCA_013400495.1 Nicator chloris | reverse complement strand
GCCGCGGCCGCCCCGCGCAGGTGGCTGAGGGGCCGGGCCGGGCCGGGCCGGGCCGGGGAGGGGATCCCGCGGCGCACACAGCCTCGGCGGGCAGCGCCCGAGCCCCTCGGCGGGCGGGCAGCCGCCCCTCCTGCGGCCTCCAGCCCAGCGCCCACCCGTGAATTCTTGGCTCCCGGGGAACAAGGACGGGGACGGCGTTAATCGGTGCCTAATTTCCCACCGGGCGGGCGTTGCGTGGCGGGCCGGCTTAGGGCTGATCTCCCTGCCAAATAAAGCAGCGCGTCTATTTATGGCCGTGGCTTAGAGAGGAGCAGATCTCATGTACCATGTTGGAAGTTCTTGAAAAACAGCCAAAGTACAGAGGTCAAGTTTCCTGTACTGACAGCAAGTTAGTGGGACGCGAGCCGGCAGTGTCCTTCGTGAGGAGCTGGAGAACTGGGTCGCTGTGCGTCCTTCACTAATCGCTGGGATCCAATAATAAATTACTTCAGTCTATTTCGAAGCAGTGTGGAGGACAGAGAGAATCTACTTGAACGCCTGTTACTGCCTCAGCCATGGGAGCCAGTGGGACCATTGCCAAGGGGTTCATGTTGGCAAGATGAGGGTCAGGCCCCCAATATTGCTCAGTAGATGATATAATGACTAAAAAAAATACACACTTGTGCTATCCACTGGGATCTGACTCTTCATTAGATATTAAGGGACAAGGCAGACAATATGATTGTTTGGCAAATTTCCCCAGGGTCTGCTTTTAAGAAATCGTAAAACCCCTTGGCGATGCCTTGCCCAAAGCCAGTGCTTTCAGTAGCTGCTGCTCCTCAGAGGCAGCAGCTCTCAGTTTTACACGGAGTTGTACGCAAATAGACTCTACCAGTGTGCCCATGGAACTGCCTACTCTTGGAAAAGCTTGCATGGAAGGATTTAATGCTGACAGACTTAAGTAGTGATGTCTCAACTGTGAAGAATCTGTTGTTTAACCAACTTTATGAAGCAAAAGTGCCTATCATTAAAGTGAGAGTATTCCCTTTGGTTTTAGAAGATCATTGAGGCTTTAAACATCTATGCAATTTGGTATGCACATAATTTGATAGTCTGTTTTACAAGAAGTTGATTAGAATCAGAAAAATCACCCACCCTCCCACAGAAGAGGGCAATGAAACGTGCGCCAATCAAACAGCCTTAAAATGGAAAAAGGGTTTATATAGTGGCAATTGGGCAATGGCTCTTAAAACTACAGCTGCATTCTTCTAAACACTTTTACATTATTGGTGAGTTGGTAGGTTATGATTTACTGTCATTTGATGTAAAATTTACTGTCACAAAATGTTAGCAATCACTGGCTGAAACCAGAAGGCTGCTTTTTTAAAATTCTTGGTATTGAGTTTTCTAGGAATGGACTGTCACTGCCTGCAGCGTTTTGTCAACTCGGTTTTTTCCAGAAGCATCCACTTCCTTCTTTTTACTTTTGCTAATACTTTAATATTTACCTTTTTTTTTTTTTTTTTACATTCATTAAGTGTGTTAGCTGCTTTGTGTCTGTAAGGCAAAGAAGGACAAGTATCACTTTTCTCACCAGCTGGGGCAATCTTAGAAATAGTAATCAGTTTAATTTCCCAGCTTGATTCAAAACACTGCTATTTACACTCCCATTGTGTGGTGATATCCTCCTGTTTACGTGACCAGGTTTAAAATTTAACTACATCCACCATGCTGTTTTTCTTCCAAACTCAGGAGACATGGATTAAAAAGTAAGTAAAAAGAAAGCTCAGTGGTACTGCTCCTCTGTCGAATTTGGGAAGCATGGCTAAACAGGATTACATGTATCATTAGGGTCCTGATCTTACAGCCCTCACCAAACTACTAAGTTGTGCAGGAGCTTTGCCAAAGGCCAAGTGAGGGCAGAAGGCAGCAACAGTTGGCACTAAATGTCAGCTGCCTTTAAATAATGGGTGTTTTTCTTGGAAATATTTGAAGTAGACCTGTATTTGTGTCAGTGGCTTCAGTTGGCAGAAGTTTCTGGGAGAGAGGGGTCAGAGATGTCCCACTGTGGAATACTTCAGTGATATATTCTCCTTCTCCTAAGTCACTGGAAATGATATGAAACTGGTTCCAGTGTCACGCAGATCTGGATTGATGCAGCAATCTCCTGTGTTACCCTGTGAGGTGAGAGAGGCAGAGGGTGACACCCACCACCCTCCCTTCCCACGTCACAAACGCTTTTTACACAGCTCTTCCAGGTGAGATAATGAATATACAAAAGAACAAAGTCTACTATATAAATGAAAGCAGATTTATAAAATTACAAGTTTAATAGATAAATATAATAAATACTTTATGCATCATAACTCTGGACAACTACATTTAAAGCAAGTATGTTGGCAAGTCACAAAGAAAGTTGCGCCCGTGGCAACTTCATTTTTCAGAAAACCACACTGACAGGCATATTACAATGTGACGCATGAGGCTTTATGCTGTAAGTATGTTCAAATCCCGCTCACCTACCAAGTTCACCATGACATATATATAGGTGTAGTGTACTTTCTATCTTGGAATGTCTTTTTGCACACCAACACGGTTGCACAGATAGATGTTATGTTCTACTTACCAGGGACAGTGGGGAAGAGTTTTGAAGAAAAATACTGGTAAATGACTTCTAGAAAAACTAAAGCATTTCTTAACTTTTTATTGACATTGGCAAATTAAAATAGAATAAATTAACAATATTTTCTCAAAAAAATGTTTTGTACAAAAATACTGTCAAAATTTCCTGAAAAGCTTTCAACACAGTAGTATCTTTTCATGTACTGAATAAACTATATTAGCACAGTGTCAAAACGCTGAAGACAGAAACAAAATAAAAAAAATCTGTGAAATGTTTGCCACTAGTCAACATTCCATCCACACCATATTATTTTCTGTACATATGGGGGAGGGGGAATGGGTAGCAGACTTTTTAAGTAACAGTATTACTTTTCCTGATCTGGAAAGGTTTGGCCCACATCTGTTAAGCTTCCAGTTTAGCGTATTCAGAAAAAAAAAATTAGTCTGCACTGCAATGCATAGTTAAAAATTAAGCAAGATGGCAGCTTTTGTGCAGTAGTATCTGCCCTTCAAAGTTCATGCAACCAACTAATGCAATTTTTTTCCCTGTTCACTCAGAATTTGAATGCAGTTCAAGTCATTGGAAATCATAGTTTACAAAATCCACAAGATCAAGCAATTTGCCAAGATTAATATCTAACAGTCCGGCACTGTGGGAATTATGGGCACGTCTCTGTGAGGAAACTAAGAGAGGGAGGTCGGGAGGGGGGCAACCAACATAAAAAGGCAGAGTTTGCTAGATATTATTACTACAGGACGGGAGGTGAGTGATAAAGCTACAAAAAGAAAAAAAAAGTGGCAGCGATTAAAAAAAAATTATACAAGCGCATAGTTGACTCTGCTTTCCAGATTCTCACCTTTTCAAGCCCTGAAAAGTGAGACACCGTGTCTAGGGGAATGTTTTCATTCGCACCGATAAAAGTCCTTTGTTTGTTTTAAATGAATCAGCAGCTCACCCTGCTGGGCTGCTGTTTGCAAACGAAGTCTGTCATGAAGTCAAACTCGTTCTGTCCCAACCACAGCTCGGGAAGCTCCTTGATGCGATCCAGCCCCATTTCGATGACTAAGGACATGAGGACCTCCTCGTCGATGAAGTCCGTGTCTATGACATTGGGCGGCAGCATTGCCGCGGGGACGTGGGGGACGGCGGGCGGTAAGCCGCTGCCGCCGCCGCCGCCGTGCTTGGGGTTGCAGTCCCTGAAATGCTGCTGGCTGCCGCCGTTCAGCTGGTGGCTACCCGGGTGCAAGTCCGGCATGTAGTGGCTGTGGGGGTAGGGGTGGTGGCTGAAGTACTGGTTGTTCAGCTTCTGGAGCTGCATGCTGGCGCTCAGCTGCCCTCCCGGGCTGGCGACGGGGGGGGCCATGAACTGGGAGCCGCTGAAGCGGGCGGGGGGCGGCATGCTGCCGGCCGGGTGCCCTCCGCTCACGCCGCCCGGCCCCATGGCGTGCCTCACCCCGCTGCTCGCGTTCATACTCCCAGCTCCGTAATGTATATGATCGCCCATCAGGGCGCTGAAGGCGTGCTGCTGCGGCGGCTGCTGCTGCTGGTGGTGGTGATGGGGGGTGGGAAACTGCCCCATGCCCATCCGATGCGCAGGGTGGTGGTGGAGCCCGCCGGATCCGTCGGGGAATCGCCCGTGGTTCATGGCCATCATGTGGTCTGCCATGGCTCACCTGGAAAGTTAGCGTGTGAATACATTAGGAAAATACACCCTCCTCGGACATCCAGCCGCCCTCTCCCGGACCAGCTGCATCTGCCTGGCCCTGGCAGAAATTACTTCGCTGGTCCTGCAGTCCTCTCTCTTTCCCGGTGGAGGGAATAAATAGATTAAAAAAAAAAAGTCCCAAAAATCTACAGTGGCTCCACCATGGAGTACAAAAGGAAAAATAAAAGGGGAGCCCGCGGAACGAAAATCCCGGACTCCTCCGCTAATCCGGCGGGCAGCACGCCTTCCTACTCCAAGTCGCGCATACCTATCGGCGGGGAGCGTCGCATTCGGCCACCGCCGCCGCCTCCTCGCACGCTCCGGAGCCGCCCAAGCCCCCCGGCTTCACCCGCGAAGGCAGCGGATTCCCACGGCACTCTCGCTAACTTGCGAGGAACAAGCAAAGAATTGGCAAGTCCTACCTAGCCGCTGTCAGCAACTTTTGGAATTAAGTCCCAATTATTTTGGTGAAAATACGGTAATGCACAGATAAGGACATGAAGCCAGGCAGCTGAGAAACACCTTTCCTCGCGTGTTTACACAGTCACGTTTTTCCTGTTGCACACAAAAGGGACACCCGGCACCAGCCACGAGAACCGCCGCACTCACCTCCCGGCTTCTTTCTTCTTCTCCTTCAAAGGTGGCGGTGGAATCAGTCAGCGAGAGTCACCCAGCATAGAGAGGGTTTCTCCGGCTCCCTCTCCCCGGCGCTGACGTGACCGGCGCCGCGATCGCTGCCGCAGCCCCGGAGCTGGTTCTCGCCCCTCCGCGAGGCGCATCGGCACTTGCCAACAATGAGCTGTGTTCCTTACACGGCTTTGGCCGCGGCTAATATAGGATTTCAGAAGGGAGGAGCAAAACCCTTACAGGCAACCAGAAGTAAAACCTGGAGCAAGCGNGGGGGGAGGGAAAAGGGGGGGAAGAAAAGGGAAAAAAAAAAAAACCAAACCCCCAACATCCAGCGCGCGGACGCAGGCAGCGGAGCACACGCGCGTTCGGAGACACGCGGGAAGGGGACAGGCGGGTCGGGGAGGCACCCGCGCACCCCGCGCTCAGCGCCTCCCCCGGGAACAAAGCGGGGCTCCGCGGCGGGGCGGCAGGAGCGGCACCCCGCGCACCGCGGGGCCGCTCTCCCGCCGCCCACGACCCCGTCCGGCCCCGCGCTCGGGCATCGCCGCTGCCCCTTTGCGCCCCGTCCGGTCGTGTCGCTGCAGCTCGGCGGCCGCCGACACGCGTGGGGCTGAGCGCTCCGGCAGCGCTGCCCGGGTACGGCGAGGTCCGTCCCTCCGGCGCCGCCGCGGTGCAGGTGCCCGGATCCGCCGGCGTGAGGCCCCAGAACCCGCGTGGGCGTCCTTGGGGCCGGTCCCTCTCCCGGAGGCGAGATCCGAAATCCACCTTTTTCCACAAACACGGGCGCTGTATGCGGGAGGTGTATGTGGAGGTACTGGCACGGTCCCCACTTCCCACGTCCCTCCATCTCTTGTTTTTTCCCGCTGCTACCCGGCCTGTACAGGGCAAGTGCCCACCCACTCTTGCCCTTGGCCGGTGTGGTGGGGTTTATTACAGTTATTTACGATTGTTTTCATTGGAATGGCAAAGAAAAGCAGAACATGCGGGCTGCGGGTGGGCACACGCTTTGCACAGGCAATCGCCCTGGCTGGGCACGTCCCCTGTCGCTCCCCCTGCCCGGCAGAGCCCTCGCCGCACAGCCCCGGGGAGGGCCACGCATATCCAAGCCGCCCCTCCACCCCCGAGGCCGGCGCTCCTGCTTTTTGCTCCAGATCCACCAGCTCCTCTCTGAAGGGCAGCCATGCTGAAGTAGCAGGGAAGAGCTGAGGGGCAGGGGGAGGCATGCCAAAGGGAAATGCTGGATGGTGGCCCACTTTTCCACAGTGTCTTTGCCTGGCTTTCTGCTTCCGTGTTTGTTTTTTTTCTTGGAGCCGTCTACGGGCACACGGAGAGGACAGTGATAGGCAGGACACTCCCCCTGGCACAAGGAATTGTGAATACGAGGTCAAGACAGCCGTCATGTAGGGTTTCTGGTCCTCCACGTGCTTTGCAAGGATGCACCACAGTGAACCTGTGCCTCCCCGGAGAGGCAAATGCGATGCGTCAAGAGTCTCCATGTGGCAGCGTCTTGCCCCCTTTTGGGTGGGCCAGGTTCTTACTTGGCTGCAGTGGCTTATGAAACCTAAAGGATGGTTAGCTCTGCCTTGTCTCTCCTTGAGATGGAGGCAGAGCTGGGTTCCTGGATGCACTGAGGTGTGATGGATGAGTGTTTCTCTGTGGCTGGTGCAATCATTTGGCAAAGCCACGTGGGCAGGTGGCAGTGGTTGGGCACACATGGGATACCAGGAAAATACCTGGCTGATGTCCCAGCCGTGAGGGACTAAAAGGGTGAAATCAAAGCACTGGGAGGACAGGAAGCTTTAAAAGTGTGAGTTACTTCAAGGAAGTTACCTTGTCCTGGAGCTCCGTTTCCTGCAGCAGTTGAGTAGGATGCCCACCATGATTTCACCTTTTGGTCTTCAAATGCACGTGAGTAGATGGATGTGGGAATTGCCACTGAACAAGGATCTCCAATACAGCCAGGGATGGTCAGAAAAGTGACAGTACCTTTCTGGAGTTTTTTCTTCACGCTGGTGTGCAGGTTGAGGAGGACAAAACAATAATAAGAAGATCCTGTTCCATTTGGCAAGTAGTCAGCTGTGTATCATGACAAGTAGTTTGTTTAATGTCACATATCCATGGTGATACTGGTATGCCTTTTTTGCTCTCTGCTGCTTTAAGTTTGCAATCCTTTTCAAAGCCAAGCACACATCGCATCACCACCCTGCAAATGCCCTTTCCTATTTTCAGCTTTCAGGTGCTGGAAGCTGCCAGCTTGCCAAAGTGAGTTATGAACAATTGGCGTGAGACTGCCAGAAGCAATAGTAGGGAAGTCACAGTATCCATGACACTTCACTCATACAAAACATGTCCGCAGGTATTTACAGCCCACATACAAAGAATTAGGTGGGACAGTGCTTTCTCCGTCGGAGGCTGCAATGGGATCCAGATAAGGCTCAGCAGAGCGGTGCCAGACAAGGCAAGTCTGTCATTGTTTATGGCCATAGCAAAGTGGGAACACAGTCAGTTGGTTGCTTTCCAGGAAATGGCTGGAAGACTTGTGACTGGCAGCTAAGGGAATGTAGGGCAAAGCATGAGCCCATCACCACTGAGCTCTCAGGAAACCCCGAAATCTCATTTGTTTGCCACTCCTGATCTAAGCCATAGTTATTTAAAGAAATCTTTTCACTCATATTCTTCAAAGTCTTTTACATACGAGTTGTTTCCTCAGTCAGACAGCAAGAAAGCAGGGCACTACATATCAGGAGAAAGCCGGAGATGGCCCGGGGTGGGAATGAAAGCAGCAGGATCCACAGAGTTGCTTCTCAAGTGAAGAATCAGAGTAGAGTTGAAAGCAGAATGTGACTGAAGGGCCCATCTAGGACGTATCACTGAGAAACATCAAACACGACAATGGAAAAGAAAGACAAAGATGGATCCTCGGTTGAGTGTTAACATTTTGGATTGGAAGGCTGGCTTGCAGATGCAGCCCTGTTCTCTCCTTCCAGAGTGGAATGTCTGCTGAGCGTGGTGAAAAGAAGGAAAGGAAAATGACAAAGGAGAATCCCAGATGGTGTGTTTTCAGATATTTACTGGAAATGTTTAAGCTTGCTGAGTATTGGGGGTATATCCCTGCAACAAGATACCCAGGGCACTGAATTTCAGGGGCACTTGGAACTTCAAGTCCTTTTTTTGCAACTTTGAAAATGTACTCCCTAACTCTCTGTAACTTGTCTGTCCTAGATGATTGTGGAGGTGAGTTTCTGTGTGTTCCCTCCCACGCTGACACAAAGCAGTCAGGAAAATCCAGGTCAGGACAGCTGCTAGGGTTATCTGATAGGAAATTTTATATTAGAATTATATCCTGGAAGAAATGCCCTTTCTGTAGAAATGACACTGTGCTGTTGAGAAGAGAAGCCATGATTTTCTGGCTGTTCTCACATCTGACCTCTTCAAAGCTACCTGCAATCCCACCCTTCCCAGAGGCACCTGGCAGTTTGGATGGAGGAGGGAACTGTGGTGCAGGAAGTCCCCAGCTCTTTGCTGGATGGCTGTCCCTAGTTTCACTGCCCACCCTGAGGAAAAATGACAAGTTTGTTCCAGATGGGCACCCAGGAAGCAGAGGAATCTGTTTTTGGTCTCTCAACATGCCTGTTTATTCCCCCCTAGAATTCCCTTTGTGAGAAGAACAGTTAGGTTTTTGTTTTGCTGTTGGGGTTTTGATCAGCAGGGAACTCTGTTTTCTGCATTACTGAGAGACCTGTTATTCTTATGGGATTGAGGGGAAAGAAAGATTGGACACAAAATTAACCATGGGTCTAGTCATGTGATCCTCTGTGTACCCAGGTGGGAAGGAATTCTCATGGCAATTTTGGCTGTTCGAACAGCCCCAAAGTCCAGACTATGGCAGAAAACATAGGATTAACTCAGTTTACTTAGTTCAGTATCAGACACAAGCTTCCTAAATCCATCACAGCTCCCCTCTGTTGGTCCAGCCACTAGCCAGGCGTTCCCCAGAGCTGAGCATCTAGCCTCCCATTTCAGCAATGTGCTATCCCAGGGAGGGCCACTGTTCAGAGAGGTACAGCACCTGACATACAGGTGGGCAGCCCGAGTGTGGATGAGATGACCCACTGGGGACTTCTGTCAGTGGTGGCCTATGTTACCAGGAGTTACTGGTAAAGCAAATCTGTATTGTGTTCCTAAGAGCTGGTTAGTGGGAGAAAGTCTGTGGAAATGCAGAAGGGGACATAGAATGTGCTGTCTCAATTAGTCTGTATGGGATTGATTTTTTCTTTGACTGGTTTCACAGGATAAACCATCTCTGTGCTGGTTGCAAGTGGTTACTGTGCTGAGAATTGGGGTTACAAGTGGGTTTTATTAGCAGCAAATCATTCTGAAAGGAGTTACCCAGGGCAAGGAACTTCCTTGAAGCAATAGGGGATATGTTAGAGGGTTTTATATGCTTGCATCTCTTGTTGGTATGCCAGGAACCAAAGATGTACACATACAGGGTCTGGTCAAAATTAAGGAACAGAGGCTATGTAAATAGTGCTACTCTCTTCCCACCCACATTTTTTTGTGTTTTGTTAGATGGATCAAGATAGTAATGTACTAGTATATTTTATTTTGATAATAATGAATGTGGCTTTGCTACCTTTATCTGCATGATCTTATTCATGTGAGAATGTCTTGGGAAGCATGGCAAGCTCCATTTTTTTGCCCTTATATGCCCTCTCTGTGAAGTCTTTCAAACTTGTGTGATCACAACTGAGAGTATTCCTTAAAGTGTAATTTCACTGCAAAGTATCTTTTTTGAAAAAGTAGCTCTGCAAAAATGGGAAAATCTATTAAGAACATTATTTCTTGAAGAGGCACGAGAGGATGTAAATGTACTAAAATAAACACACAAATAATGAATCAAGCATCATTCCATTTGTACTTTGTCACACAGAACCCCAACACAGATCTTTTCACTACTCTTTATGTTTTGGTATCAGTGGGAACCAGAAATAACAAAAGGAAACATTCAGGTGCTTTTGACAGAGCAGTGGCAGCTTCTGTAGTAAACTGAATACCACAAGCTTCAAATAGAGCACAGACGTGGAAAGCCGTCACCAGGGCTAAGCTGTATGAACAAATTTTTTTTTCATTTGGAGACCAAGCCACGTACTAATGACTACTTTTAGGTAGTCATTTGGGTTGAGAAAGATTTTAAATTTTTTTTTTAGGTAGAATGAGATGAGTTGAGATTTAAGTAAAAATTATTAGAAAGCAGTGTGCATACTTCTAAGTATGTATTAGACCTGGATGAGTACACCTAAAGCATTTGTTACATACATTCTGTAATTAATTGAACTGGTAGTTGACAAGTAATTTATTTGAAGTCCACTGAATAATTGAAACTTCTTATTAGAATGAACTGGAATGCTAAAAAATAAAAAGATTATAAATATAGGGCTCACTACAGATACATTTATGCACATGATTAACGGTCACGTTTTTTGGGCAGATCACACAGTACCCTACTCTCTTGTATCTGCATACAAACATTCTATTTTAAGTGAGTGAGGCTATGCAGGAAGTCAGATTCTTCTCAGTATGAGTAAGGTTGACAAAATCTTAACTTCTCAGATCACCAACCGTTCAAATTGACACAACTTAGATCCAGCAACTGTCTGTGCTTGGGACTGGATTTTCAGGTGATCACATCTTTAAAACACAACAGTCCACTTGAGACACTGATCTGTATGAGTGTCTGGCCTGGAATTTAATAATACCCAATTAAAAATACAATTTAATTATTCCATTGATTAAGTCCAGATTGTGCCTTTGCAATTTCAATATTTCTGACTTGAAGAAAAAGTTAGTAAAATTAACATCATGGTGATTATATAAGAGAAATATCCTGTTGCAATGCTGAACACCAATTTAGATGTGGATAAACACATAGCTTGGATATGCTTATTGGACCTAACAGTATCATATGCAGCAGATTCTCTCTAAATCATGTGAGAAATACTGACTTTCAGGAGACTGCAAGAGTTCTGTGTACAGCAAACAAGTGTGTGCAAAAATGGTGTTTTAGTGTGTAGGAAAGTAGTTGTTCCATATAATCACTATGGTCATTAGGGCTTCTCCAGCAACCTGGCCACTTTAAATTTTTATTTTAAGAAATAGGGAAGTAGCTTAGTCCTCCTCTTGATGATAACGGGTTACAAGCAGCTGTGGTGTTGGTGTCACGTATCATAAATTGTCAGCAGACAGTTGCAGTTTCAGTTACATTTTCTCCTTTGATTTGATTATGTTCTTCTCCTAAATTAAATAATTATAATGTGTGTGCTGTGTGGTAATGGCAGCACCATCCATTCCAGGCCTTTAGAACTATGCTGTGGGTTCAGGAGAATTTGTAAGCAGTAAACCTTCTCATCTTGTTTGCCATTTTAGGCAACTTACTTTGCATACACCTTCTCCAGTGGTTTATTTTCTACTAGAATGAAGAATCTGGGAATCATTCCAGTCTGACCTGTCATATCAGTGGATTTTCACTGCCTTTCTTTACTTGAGAACGTTTTTACTACAACGCTGTATTTTGAGGCTTTATATTTCAGATTTGGTCTCATCTCAATCCAGCACTTCACACTGTCTGTTCTCTGGAACACTGATAGGTTATCTTTGTTTTCTGTGGCAAGGGTTAATCTCGCTCACACAGGCCATTCTCAGTGTAGAAGATGCCTATCTGTGCTTCTCCCTTCCTGAATGCTTGCTGCAGAGGAGCCTTGCTGCTATCCCTCTCAAGATTAGTTACACGCTCTCTATGTGGATTACTTCCTGCTTTCCTTCAGCCTTTCATTTTGGTTGGCACCAGCAAATGTTGTTTCCATTTGTGTAAGTAGCTGTTTCGTGGGCCCTAGGATCTGGAAACGACAGACTTGATTCTAGTACGTTTTAAGTTTTGCTGTGAAATATGTACACTAAGTCAGTCAAACCCCTGAAAAATAATGAAATGCAAACAAAGAAACATAAATATTCAAAATAGTTTATATTTCCGAAAACTACTCAAAACTCAAGTTTGGTAGCCCCTTATTTGGAAATAATAACACACCCTGTTTGCTTATCAGACATATCTTTATGAGTGTTGCAAACTACACCATCGATTTTTTTTTCAATTGATTATTTTTGGTTTCAGTTGTTTTTAGGAAGGCACAGCAGATGTATGTAATTTTTCACAGCAGATGTGTGTAATTTTTCACACTTTGCTGTTCTTATGCGTCAGCCTGATGATATCATACTCAAGCACTAATAATACTACTACTCGCCTTTTACATAAATTAGCACTTCACAGCTTCAGAGCATAATACCAACATTACCTAATTACTCCAGAATTGAGCATGCACTCTTTTCCTTTTAGAGTAGAAGCTTAAATGGATTTAAATGGTCAAATGTAATCAGAAAGGAAAACAAGTCCTTTAATAGCTGTGCAGTGGTCTCATCAAAAGGCTAGGAGCCAGGGTATTTGTTCTTTCCTCTCTCCCAGCTCCAGCAGTGTAATTAAAATCAGACTTAAGCACCCAAATTCCTTTCTCCTTCTGAAAGTCTTACATAGGCCTCAGTTTATCTCTCTATAAAGTGGAAGAAAATTATACCTTTCTCCTAGAAAATGCCTAGCAGAGATATTTTTGGGTTAGTGCCTAAGAATCACTACTGTGTCCACAGATATTTGACATCAAAGCATTTTTTGAGCTCTCCTAGTTTTCTGCATTTCTTTCAGATCATGAGTGGGGCTCCAGCCACCTTAATGTCAGTAGAAATAGTCATTACCATCACTGACTTCAGTGTAGGCAGGATCTACTCTGGCATTTTTAATCTTATCCAAAAGGTAACCCTTCCAATAATCTTGTGTTCAGGCCCACCCAAGCAACAGGACAAAATTCTCCCCTCACTTCTCTGCCTTCTCTGTGCCCTAAATATTCCACTCCCAGTGCCTCTTACCAATTACCTCTGCAAGACTCTTTGGAGGCTCTTGCTTCCTTTCTGCTCCAGGATGAATTATCCCTGCGAACTTTCAATCCTCATAGTTCTTGTCCAGGAAGATCACCGCAATTTTCCTTCCAAATAGCCCATTTCCTGCAGCTACGTGGTGCAACACCCCCCACCAAATCTCTCACAGGGTGAATGGCAGCAGTCCAGCAATGTACTATCAATCACAGTGAAGTTACCTTCTTCCACAACTTCTTTGCATAAACACATCCACTGCCTCTTTTTTTCCCTCCAGACTCTGTCACCCCAATAACCAATTTCCATTCATTTAGAAAATGTTAAATCCAACAACTTCTCTCACTATAATGCCCATACACGTGCCCATCAACCAAACATCATATGATTTGCTCTAGTATGGAAGGTGTTCAGTGATACTGTGAGTATGCATTTGGGCTCCTGCATCCATCTGAAGTTGTCTACAAGGTCTTAAGAAAATATTTCCTCCAAGGGTGAAGGCTGACCTATACTTGTACTTCAATAAGGTTGTCCCCCTCACCCCTCACCATTCCCATGCCAGGGTAGGAAGAGGATTATTACTACTAATGGACATGTGCATGCTGCTTTTACTCCGCCAAGAGTTTGAGAAATATCCACCACTCTGTATTTTCATTTACGGATTTTCTATAAGTCTTCATGTTTAAGGGCAAAACTTCTGACAGTTTGCAATATTTAACATTTCATTTTTTGTCTTTCATGTATAAATTCTCCAGGCTGGTAGACTGCTCAAAATTATTATTATTATTATTATTATTATTATTATTATTGTTGTTGTTGTTGTTGTTGTTGTTGTTGTTGTTGTTGTTGTTGTTTTGTTGTTTTGTTGTTGTTGTTGTTATTGTTATTATTGTTATTATTGTTATTATTGTTATTATTATTATTTTGAATATTAGATAGTCTTGAGTATTATATTAGGTCTTGCAGAATAAAACAAATTTTCTGTGACTAATACTGACTTAAATTCAGTCTACAGCTCTGATTAATGCTATTTTAAACTGTCATATTGCTTTTCATGTATTATGGCTAGCAATCCCTCACTCTTTTTTTTTTTTTCGCAGCACAAGGGAACTTGATTTCAGAAAGAACAAATAGCTAAAAGGACATCTGAAATTCAGTCACATGTATTTTGCCTGAAGACAGGTATTCATAGCACAGAAAAAGCTGCCGGTACACTAAGTTCAGGATCTGCCTAACTAGCAATGCCAACATTAATGTCTTTGAGAGAACTTGTGATGCATCTGGCATTCAGCAATACCTGAGGAAGGATTCCCTTATGACTGTTACAACTGAGAGGACAAAACTTTAATATAAAGCAACTCGCCAGCTATATCATCACTGATGGAGGCATAAATCTGAAGGATTTCTATCTTAACCCTGCTGACTCTTGAACACTGGAAATTGAAGGCTCTTGTCATTTTTATTTTCTGTACAACTGATGAAATGGTACCTTCGTGGCTTGTATAATCAGTTTGACTGATTACAACAGTTAATGGACTGACTCTGTTTACATGAGCAGAGAGGATGTGTTTCCTTTCTTTTTTTATGTATGTTTAAGTCTCCTCGGTTTTGGTGGTAAACAAAGCTATTTACCACAGTAACAGTTTATGACCAGTTTTCTACAGATTAGATACAGGCTGCATTGAGAGACTATGTCCTTTTACATGTTGCCTTATTATGAGCTAGGTACATAAGCATGCTATGTGCCACATCCATTCTGTCCTTCATCCAACAAATTTTCATGTGCTCTTTCTTTAAAAGTCATCAGTCTGCTCAGTTGAGGTGCTGAGATTCAAGGATGCACTGCAGTCAGTAACTCAGGACATAAGCAGCACTTGGCAGGATTGACCTCTACAAGTTCATTTGGTTTGTTCTCTAGGCAGGTTTCTCTTCTGCATCCCTCTGAGGTTGGATAACTGAAATTTTCTATGAATGTTTTTTATGTAATCATGTTACAATATCTTCTGTCATCCATTTTTTTTTATTACAGCTTATTTTCTGGGTTTGACCACTGCAGCACACTGAGCAGCTTCATTAAGCTGTCCACACTGATGCCTCAATCTTTTTGTTGAAAGGTTACAATTAATTGAGAACCCATCTGTGTATATGAGTAGTTTAAATCATGCCTTCCAAGGTGCATTACTGTGCACTCATCTACACTGCACCCCCTTTGCTGATGCACTGCTCAGCTACTTAGTGTTGTCAGGGCTTACCGAGGTGCCTCACCAGCCTTGTCTTGCCCACCGGTCTTACGGATCCAGCTTTTCTAGTAGGACCTCAATAAGTACATTAAACAATGCCACTGTTTGTATTGATCCTAGAGGAACCCCACTACTTAAATGCTGTGAAGAGAACCAAACAATTATTCCTGCTCTGCCCCTGTGTGCTATCCCCTAACTGGATTTGCATCCATGACTGGCAGGGTGTTACCCACTCTTCTCCTCCTGACAACTGGCTTTCCTTAGTAGCCTTTTGTGAACACTCTTTATTCAAAGCCTTTGCACTGTTTAAGTAACATCCCCTGGTTCCCCATTACCACTTCACAAAATTGCTCAAAATCCAAAGAACTGACATCAAAGCCTTCTTTCTTTTCACAAACTTTTGTTTGTTGACCCAGAAGATTTTGTTGCTATGAGTGTTGTTTTTTTGGTGTTCTGTACAGGTGACTTTCAGGTCTGTACTACTGCAGTGCTGCTGTGATGGGGAGCTACTTTATAAACTAAATCTGTTTCAGCAGGCTGTTGTGTTTGGTACAAGTAGCAATCTCTGCAGAAGCAGTTCTCTCAGCCACTCAGGAGCTGAAGAAAAAAAGATAGAGAAAGGAAGTTTCCTCAGCAATGATGCATCCACATACCCCCACCCCAGTTTGGGGCTTGCTGAGGGTTCACTTTTAACCCTACAATCCCATGCTTATGTAACTAAATTTGGTACTGACTGATCAGCAGCTGCCACCTCGTCCCTCAGGAAAATTCCTCAGGTTTCTGTTTTGCCTGCAGGAGAGACTTCTCTCAGACACCAGGTCTATCAGGTGCACAAGCCTGGGCTTCCCTTCCCTTCCAGGGCTCCTCTCTGCCTGCCACCTCACAGTTGCCTCACCCCAGCCTTGTTCATCCCTGGTGCCTCTTCTCAGGCCTCACAAAACAGCTTCCAGAGCTCCTCAGTCCTCAAGTGGATTGCCCTCCTCTCCCTGGCCACCATTTTGGCTAGCAGCACCCACCTGAGTGCCCCTTGCTGTTGGGGCAGGTGGCTGTGCACATTTTGGGATTTGGAGCAGGCTTGTCTTGGTGTCCCCATGAGCTTGGAACTGTCAACCTGGAGAAGAGTTGTGGTCCTACATGGTGAAGTCCCTTGGCTGGGCCCAGGGAACGAGCCAAAACTATGCATAGAGATCACCTAGCTTTAGGTGAATCACCTTTATTAAAGTCTTCTTCATAGGTGTGAGGAATGGAAAATTAATTAGAAAAAAGAAAGGATTTGAGATCACCTGGTACCAGAAAATAACGGCACTGAGTACTAGAGGCTTGTGACAGTGTGTGAGAAGTGGTGCAGCACCTGAGAGCAGAGATTCTTTGAAATGGAGGCCTTTCACCTTAAGGGGATTTGATTTTTTTTGTTTTGTTTTGTTTTGTTTGTTTGTTTGGTTTTTTTTTTTTTTTTTTAATTCACTGGCTGTGAAGTCCGGGTAATGGTGGGGCATGGCTCCTGTTTAACCTTTGGCAATGTGGCTGGAGCTGAAACAGTCACTGTCTAGGGAGCTCCATCTGCAGCTGTGCACTGAGTATCCTTGGTACTGATGGGGTTAGACCAGCCTTGTCAGTCCTCAGAGACTCCAGAAAAAACCACTGGTGCAGACAAGGCCACTGTGTCCCAAACAGCAGACACCGCAATTTTTGAAGGTTGCCTTGCTTACTACGTGTTGTCTTCTGCTAGTGAAAAAAAACAGGTTTAAATGTGGCAAGATGAGCTGTGGTTCTGGTCAACATATGACCATCATGCCAGCATGGGGCAGGAGGCAAAGACGGGAGTTCAGCATTGTGGGGGAAAGGTTGGACCACCTATTTTGCCAGCTTGTACAACACAGAGTAAGTGCATGGCAGAACTGCAGATTCCTTCAAGAAATGTGCAGCTGGATACCTTTTTCACTATTCCATGTGGTGGAAGGACAAGCAGCAACTCTTACCCTGAGAAACTTGCACCCCAGTTCAGTTCCCTCAATGGAATGTACTGTAGGGCACTATACTTACTGTATGGCTGGTACTGTTGATACCACCTTGGTTTCCTAGTTTTCATTTTATGGTATTCTAGTTTGGTGAATAAAAAGCTTAAAATATTTTTACATTCACTTTCACATTAACCTCAGAGTAGACCTTCCAAATCTGACACTCTTAAAATAAGTGACACTCGTTTTGGATTAATTTTAAGGCACTCTTAAAAAGTATTACCTTCCCCCCTTCTGATAAAAGAATTTTGCAGTTAGTTTCAATGATCCATTTAAAATCTCATTCTGCTTTTGAGGTTCTTTTTGTAATCTAATTTAAATTTCTACTGCTTGGAAGACCTGCTAAGAATTCTTAATTGGTATATGGAACAGTAAATATAAAAACAAATGGCAAAGAATAGTGGAAGAGAACAAAACAGTTGGAATGCAATAGAAACAAGGAGTGACTTCATTGCCACTATTCTAGCAATGCAGAGTTTTAACAGCATGCTGAATGTAAATTCTCTTCCATAACTTTCTACCCTCTTCTTCTACAGGATTTTTCCTTTCTGAATTATTTTTGGAATCATGGCTCTGCAAAATTTGATTTCCTCTCTTCACCCCTCTATTCCTCTACCAACTTCCTTGAAACTAAGAAATTAATTTCTTTCTCTAATAATTGCAGTGTGGAATGGAGATTATATCATAGAAATTAGAGATGCAAATGGGCAAGTTAGGTCATTCAGCAGTGCATCTGCACTGTGTATGCATGATGACTCCCTATACTGTAACATGTTCTCTAGTGTTTTGTCCAATCCAATTTTGTAAATTGGGTTGACTTCTATTTAAATTGTGAAGCTGTTCTGTAATACAGAGAGATTACCAAGAGAAATGTCCTACATATGACCCAATTTAGGGATTTTATTTTCTTTTTAATCAAGCTTTTGCCATATAACTTTTTAAAACTTCTTGCTAAAACCATATGGGAAAATACACAGAAACCATCTAAAATCACTGGAATGGTGATGCAGCTTGCAATCACTTTGAAGGAAAACTGAGGATTAATCTTGTCAATAAGTGCATTATGGGGACTGCTTCCACAGCAGTTCTTCCCACACAAGCGCCCATTGCCCCAAATAGGAGCTGCTCAAGTGCAATAGCTGCAAAATCAATCCCCCTTTGTGTAACATCCCTTGAATAACAAACTAAAAGTGCAGCTGTGAAGTAGTCTGAAAGTTTCTCAGTTGTTTTTGCATTTGAAGTGCAAAATTATTATATAACTGTCTGAGCAAAGATCCATTAATCTAACCCCAGAAATCTAAAGATTATTTGCCCTAGTTTATTTGGTGGAGAAGGAGACAGGAGGCACAATGTTATTTAGGCACCTCACTGTGCTTGAGTGATTTCAATGTGAGCTGGCCATCTACACAGCTGCTTGGTGCCTTAGACCTTTGTAGCTTTTGGCCTGAATATTTGGCTTCCCATTCCCTGTTCTAAACACAGCTTAGGAGTTCTAATTCAGTACTTTATCATATGAGGCATTAGAAAGAATAGTTGAGACTTCAATATTTCTATTGTGTGGGACTTTAAAAAAATAATTAATTGGCTGTTGTTATGTATCTTAATGTTATGTTTTTGTTTTGTAAGGTAAACAGTAAGTGAGTACTCTTGGCACTTGGCTGCTTTGGAAATCAAGGTTCTTTTTTCAGGTGCCTGAGGCTGTGCATGGTATTCCAGGTTGGAGCAGCAATGCAGTTTTGAAGTTATTTCCCAAGTTGTCTCCACTTACAGAGCTCTGGTTTGGTTTGCAAAGTGTTTTTGGTATGAGCTTAACTAAATTTTGTTCCTTTTCAGAGAAACTTAACCAGAAACTTCGCTCTGCTCGCACACCAAAACCACTTTGACAGCTGGTGATGGTCCAAGCCTGTAATGCAGCCCTTGAACAACTTGGAAATGCCTGGGGCAACACACGCTCAGTTCAGGGGATTGGACTAAACTTAGTCTGAATTTTCCCCAAACTGCTCGAATTGGAAATAAAGGGGCCTCAATACCAATACTTTCAATAGACTTATCTGTGCTTATAATGTCAAATTAGTGGCTAACGATGAACTTAGCCTGAGATTTTAGGAATATAGTGTTAGACCCCTCTGTCTGGCAGTTTGGACCCATGAGTGCATTAGTGACTCCCTTCGTGCCTTTTCCAATTCCACTGGAAAAAAACCTCAGCTTTCTCTCTGGCTTAATCACTTGGAAACTACATCATCTTGAATTAAAATTGCTTTTTCCTATTTACAAAACCAGGAATGGTTTCTAAGAGCTCTGCCCCTCCCACATCACTTTCTTTGCCTCTTTTCCAGCTGGGTCCAGCATGATTCCAGTGCTGAGATAACAAAGCACCATCGGCAGGGTGACGTGGGTGGAGGCACATTGAGAGGGTGTAACCGCCCACCACACATTTAGATATCTTTTCACTGAATCAGGTGAAAAAGATAGTACTTAATGCCTTTAAGAAAAGGCTGCCTGTGTGACAAGTACAAATTATGCTTCATGTTCCTGTAATTTGACCAGTCAACACCTGGTCTAAAGCAAGTGATATACTGTTAAAAGAGAATTCCAAAGCCACATCTAACAACAGACATATCATTTTCCAGATGAAATAAACAGGCAGTTAAACCCCCATCTGCACTCACCCCTCCCTAGAAACCAGAAAAGCTAAACACTCAAAACTTAGCAAATAAGATTTAAAAAAATGAAGAAAATGTAGGTAATATCACACTGGTTTATATTTACAGGTTTTTTATTATGATTATTAATGGCTGTAAAACTAAATGTTCAGGTTTTGAATCATTATAAAAATAGAAATATTTTAAGATAAAACCTGGAAAATAAAGTTGCAGCAGATATGATCTTTATCAAAATATGTTTTCTTGGTTATAAAATATAAGTACTTATTTGTGTATATAAATAAGAAAACTGAAGTGCTTAGGTGACATTGGTTTAATAACTTCTACTGGGAATTATTCTTTAAATTCTGTTCACTGACAGAATAGAGTGTAGGTGCTCAGCAGAAATAAAACCAGTAAATAATTGTTCAAGAAAATGCTTTTGAATTGTGGCACTTGGAGTAATCATGGTTTGGCTCTCTATAATAATATATAATTGAACCAACTTGGAGGGGAAACTCCAGCAAACCAAAACTTGCTGAGAAAGGATGTCTCCGTGCATCAAAAATATGTGGATAGAAAATAATTCAAGTGAGAATGAGAGCTTAAAACCACAGCAGAGAAGGAAGGAGTCTGCAAGATTCAGTGGCTACCAAGGAATAAAGGAGTTTGGGGCTTGGCATTGAGGGAAGTGCAGCCTCATCTGCTTCAGGCAGTCAGCTGAAGCCCCTTTCTTTGCTGCTTGGTCAAAATCAGCAAAGCTTGAACAAGTTTGGGACTAACCCCTACAGATCCTCCAGTTCTGTGAGGGCAGGGATGTCTGTGAATATTTAGTTGAGAGCAACCACCTACGTCACCGGCTTTTAAAAAAGCACCTGGGACTGTGCTTTACATTGTTTGGTGTACATTCTGAGGGTGTCTGGTGGCTGGAGCCGTTGACTGAGGAATGTCTTGCACTGTGTTGCTTAAGAGGTGTCTGTCCCAAGAGGTGCTGGGCATGGGCCGTTCCTCCTGATCTTATTAGCACTCCTGCTGTGAATAAGGGCTTGTTGACACTTGGAGCTATTCCTGAGCACTGCGCATGTGGATGCAGTGGCCACACATTAATCAAGAACAATTAATCAGGAACAGCTCCATGTGTAGTCAAGCCCAAATTCAAGGTGAGGGTGGTCACAAGATGATGTTCTCCAAGAAAGTGACCTCAGAGCAGATGTCATTTCCACGTGGATTATAACGCTCTTGGCAGGGAAAGAACAGACATTTGAGAATGATTTAATTTTTTATGACCAGGTACACACTCATACACCACTGTTAAACAATCCCCAGTCCCATGAACACTGGAATATGGATCATGAAGATGAGCACCTCTCGCTGTTGCTGCCTGGTACATGCAGCATGAGGCTTTCCATGTGTTAGGAGACACTCGTGAACTGGCACTGGGCCGTGTTGGCCAAAGGTGTGAGTGCATTTATTTCTTTATCTTAGGAAAGGTTAAGTGCAGAGTACTTAAGCAGTTGTCACTAAATGGTTTGTGTTGCTCAGGCCAAGCTTGGGTTAAATTTTCTTGTTTACAACCAAGTTATTGCTAGTGGAAGGCTGCTGACAAATTCTTCTTGTGTGGGCAGCTTTTAAAGGTGGAGATGGTTTAGTGTACCACAAGATAACCTCTTCCTGTTACAGTCACAGGAGTTTCCTGAGCTGGGGCTGGTAGGAAGTAAGATTATTCTGGAGGTGTGTTGGTGTGCTCAGAGAATATTTCCCCATACCTAAGGTGGCACCCAAACCGGCTGTTACGCTGTTTGTATGCAAGCTCTTTTCTGTACAATTTTGTGAAGAACTAATTGCCCATGCTTAGCTTGCTCAAGGTCTGACCAGTGCTTCTTTGTCCTTTTCTTCCCCCCTCCTTTTTGGTGCTCAGCCCAAGAAGCTGCATCTCTGATTGAGTGCATACTTTGGTTGGACCCCAGTTCCACAATGCTGGGATGGTGTACTCTTTTTCCTGAGAATATTTAGTGGAGTTCACTCTGTATATAATTTCCCATGGAGCAATACAAAATCCCTTGAAAACCAGTGTGTCACATGTTAGGATAGAGAAATTTTATTTTATTTTATTTTATTTTATTTTATTTTATTTTATTTTATTTTATTTTATTTTATTATGCAAAATAGCAGGCAGGAATTCAGACCATGTTTGTATTTGGTCTGATTTGAAGCCATACATGAGCATACATTTCCGATATCTGAGGCCACAGCACATTTTTGAGCACATTTTTGAGCATTTTTCAATATTTTGAGAATATTGAAGTTATTCTTCCTCAGTGGGAATAAGAGCCTATGAAACTAACCTGCTAGTTTAGGTGGTCATATGGGGCACTCAGATTCATGTGCGTGTTCCAAGAAATGTACAAAGTGAAGCAGCTGTAGTGGGACAGATTGAGACTGATTTTTTTCAAAACACTGAATGGTTTTGACATTTGACCAGTTCCTGGAGAAAGAGGAGAATAGGTTCAAGTTCCTTCAATGAATCAGGCAGAGAGGGGGCTTCAGAATGTATTTCCCAATACACCTAATCCTGACAGATGTGTGCCCTGACCCTGCTGCACCCTCCTAACCTCCCCCACCAAATGCTGAATGTGAGATTTCCAGCAGAGAGTGGGCATGAGGTAGGGCTGTGAGCAGCTTCACAGCCCAGCATGTGCCTACCTGTTGATGTCCTGCTCTGCCCTCAAATACAAGCAGGATCTGCAGGTTGCAGTACTGCTGAAATGTTAACCTGAGGCACCTAAACTTGGAGTTAGGCACTCAATTAATTTGTAGATTTAGTTCATAAAATCTGAAGTGCTGTACAGCTTAATAATTGGTTTCTATAATAAGCACTTTGTTTTGGCAATAAAAGTGTATATTTCATGTTTGTCTATATTTGGCATTTTTAATTACTAATTTTTCTAATACTCTTGTGAGGAACGTCTTTTCCAAACGAAATGATTCTCTGATTCTGTGACATAATTTATATTGTAATGTCATGTAACTCAAATCCAATTCTAGGAATAGCATTTTTGGTATGAATAGTTATTTTTCTTTTTACATTTTGACTATGCTTAAATAAAGAAACAAACTATATCATAAAGGGATACGGCCTTTAAAAATGTCAGATATTAAAAATTACTGCAATTTTGTTCGCTTAAATTCGTGGAAGTGGCATTTGGGTGACAGATACCCAAGGTTTTGCTGACCTTGTGAACATTAGTGAGTAATCAGTCATTAAGTAATCATGAAGTGTTCATGAACAATGTAGTCAATGTTTTCAGCACTTAACATACTTTCCCTTGAAAGCAGGAATCTTCTTGCTCCATTTTCTATTCTGGGATCCAAATTTGTCCTAATTTAAAGAGAACACTGTTCTTCATTTTCCTTGTTTGCTTTTTCCTGTCACATCTCTTCTTAATGGGAATAACAGCCTTCTGTTCAACTTTTGCCTTTGCATGTGTCTCTAAAAGACTATAATATAACTTTAGGTTTACGTCTTGACTGTAGAAGGGCTGAGTTCTGCCTTCAGGTGGAAAAGTGTAATTCCCCTTTAAATAAATGAAACTTGAGCATATTTTTTTGCACAATTCTGCGAGGAAGGTGAGCAAAGCATTATTATACCAATCTTTGCGGATAATCTGAGACAAAGAGGATTAATGAATTGTCGAGATCCATTTAAAAAATCATTACTTAAAGCTACTACTGGCACTCAGGGGTTTCTGGGCTCCCAGTCCTATGTGCAATTCTGAAACCAAGGCACCCAGGGTGGTGGATAAATTCCTCCTTCAAGAGGTTCCATGGCAGGTTTTTCAGATTCTCCAGCTTAGTGTGCAGACACCCAAAGTGGCACTTGGACCCACACACTGCTCTGCAGTTTATGGAAGCAAGTCAGCAGTGAAGGAAAGGCTCTGGATGCCATGGCTGAAGGATGAGCTGCAATGGCTGGTCTACGGGGTGGCACTGTTAATGCTCAACACACAGGAGGCAGGGCAGGGTGAATGGAGGGGACATGGAAGAGGGAACATCCTGATGGGAGAGGATAGGGTGGGAGTGAAAGGGTAACAAAATGTGGGGAGTATGACACAAAAAGCAGAATGTGAAGGAAATGGATTGTAGACCTACATTAGAGAAAAGCATATTAATTGATGTAATTTCTTGTTGTTTGAAGAATGACCATCAGATATATCTATTTATCTACATCATGACAGTACTACTGTGGAAGGTATTCCAGGAATTATTGATTATTTCTGCAACACAAGGAAATAATTGTTAATTTGATTTTCTGAGTTTAACAAAGTTAGTGTTGTAGTTTGTGATAGATTGGAATCAGATTTGCCAAAGCACAATGAATTAAACTGGTTCCTGAAAGAATAACAGTTTGCACTTGCTCCCCCTGATATTAATATCAGATTTCAAAATTACTTATATTAAAGTAGGATTGTGCTTTTACATGAAAGTCGTGATTTCCTGAGCATTAAATTTTCTGTTAGATGCAATGGGCATCCATTGAATGGCTAAGAAAGGAATACATATATGCCCATATTTTGTCACTAAAACTCCAGTGTAAAATCTACCTACAGCCACCTGCCTTTTTATTCTGAACTAAAAGGGACCCTCCTAAAAATTTCTCGGTTAGAAATACACACCTTCTGTTAAAATTCACTTCACTAATACTCTGTATTATTAAAAATATTATGGGAGGTTTTAATTAATTGGTAAGATGCAGGAGATCATTGAGGAAGAGAGAAATGAGAGCTTGAACGTGCAAAACATGCCTATACAAGCTTACTTAGGATGGGCACATAATCAAATGTCAGAGATACAGATATATATTTCTTTGTTGTTTCTTTCAGTTTCAGTTGCCTTAAGTGTTATTTTCACTGTTGTGGATACCACATTTGATAGGCGTAACAAAAATGTGGTTTCCAAACTGACCCTTTTAAGACAGAATAGCCTGAAGGAAGTGCACCCATTCTGCTTCAAAGATCTGTCTGTAGGAAGGAGGAATAATATGCATGCATAAGTAATTAATAATGATCTGAAGCTTTGATACTTTGTAAGGCCCAGAAAATTACATGTATTGTTGGGTTAAAAACACATGGCTTAATTCCATATCCCGTGACAAAATTTCTGTTGAGATAAATAGGAACCAAGCTTGAATAAGGACAGAAGTATCAAAAGCACTGGTTTGAGTGCTGTGTGTGTCCTTTTATTACACCAGTGAATACAGTTGTGGAATGACTGCAATCCTTAATAGGATAATATGGATGAGAAAGATCTTCAATACAGAGTATAATGAGGTGCTCAAATAGCCTGACTTTTCACTTAATTTAAAGAATTCATTCCCCTGAAAAGCTCAATTTCTACATACCTAATAGGACAACATGAAATTCAGAGGCCAAATCTCATTGACTAGATTTTGTTTGAATATGTTCTGAAACAGCTTCTTTGACTTCATTAGATGTCTTTAATGTAGCCATTTGTAAGGTCCTTTTCTTGTATAATAGATTAACTTGCAGAGAGGAACCAGCTGATACAGCGCTGCCTTCTGACTGTCCTATTTTTAGAATCAGAGGGAGGTACAGTCAAATAAAACATGCTGCAATTAATAAGCTAGAGATCAAGCATGGATCATTTTGAGGAAACTCCCTCTGTATTTTAACAGTCTTCTGGGCCTCCCTGCCCATCTTGTAACCACAGAGAATCCCGCAGGCTATTTTTGCCTGGTGAGAAAGCACCCGTGTGCTTATCCATCTGTAACAGTATATACATATATTTAGTTTTTTACTTTTTTTTTTGTTCAGTGGCAAAAGATGAGAAGCTGATGATCAACTTCCACCATTCATTTATCTCTCCTCTTGCACGTTGTTTCAGCAGGACATAAGGACACTGAGCTAACAGGTAACCACCCTATTATATGCCATGGCTATGGCAACGCCACTCTGGTACTTTACACAGATCGAGGTTTGAAAACCTGGGGGAAATGTTGTTATGATGTGTTCTGGGGGGGTTAAACTACTCAGGACCCAAACTGGTCAGTTAAATAGAAAAGTGGAAGGATTCAGGAGATTTAATAGTAGCCCTCCAAAAGTTGTAGTAAAAGGAAAATTGCAATTCTGAGATCAAAGGAAATGGACTGAGCATGGTTTGGCTTTTGGTGAACTATGACCATGAGGAAAAGATCTTCCTGATGGCAGTCTGATAGCAGGTTAGTTTAATTCTGTGCCTGAGATATGACTGGCAGAGTTTAGATGTTGCCTTAATTGAAACATTACACATTTAGAAATTTGAGTTGCAAGGTGGTGGTGTTTGCAATTGAAAACATCTCTGTATTTTTGTATGGATAAACTTTCTTTTATATGCAGATTGGGCGCTGGTTGATTTGATATTGCCAGATTATGGTTATTGCCCCTGAAAAGCTTTTCACTGAACATCTCTGCCCATTAAAGCTCTTATGAAAGTAAACATTCAAACCTAGGCTTCTCTGACTGGAAGCTTGGATTGGCAAGATGAGGTTGGTTAACCTAATTTAGGAATCCATTCCCTTTGGTGCACTGACCAGTTGTCTGGTGAGAAAGGCTGGAGAAAGGCTGAATCTCTAAATGCATCTTCCCTGCAGGTCAGCCACGCTCAGTGTCTCTGCTCTCCCAGTGTAGCGTACAATCCCCTTACCTTTTCCACAGATGCTTGGGCAAATTGCCTGTGCTTTCTCACTGAGCACTGGACAAGAACGTGCAAAGCAGCTAATGGGGAAGGGGATGAGCTCCCACAAGTCCTTCTAATGCATTTCTTGATGGCATTACCTCTGTCAATGCAGGTGCTTCAATGCTATGGCATAGTCACTAAGTATATCAGGCACTCCTGTAATTTCCAGATACCACATATTTTTAGCCACATTCAGACAGCACATTTCAAGGTTATTAATAAGCAACAGAGAGCTAAGCAGGCACTCCCATGGAGCCAAACCTGTTACTTCTGTCTTCAATCCATTGTCAGAACACTGAGTTTTGGTTTACTACTATTGGAAGTGTTTGTTATCTAATTCTGTATACTTACACCCTACAAACAAGTTATCTATTCTAATGCTCTGTCTAGACACAGACTTAGAGGTGTGATAGCATGTGCAACCAACTTTAACCCACGCTAACCTGTTAGAACCTAGGCTCCCCATGATTCTTTAAGACAGTCTATTCAGCATGTTTCAAAGGTAATGTGTCCTGTCTAAAGCTTAAGAAAAATACAGTTTGACAAAAGCTCTAAGAAGACAGCAACGTGCATCACTAGTCTCTTTGTGCAGCTGCTAAGTTCCATCCACCTCCCCCCGCTTCAAGTTGGCATAGTGTTTTTTTGTAAAACAATGTGTCTTTGTTTTATTTATAAACCTGCCTATCACTTTTGCCTTTGTGGAAGGCTCCACAGTTTTATCTAGGCTCTGTTCACATCTGAATTTTTAACTGACGTATTTGCAGTCGCATTTAATCTTTACTGTGGACTTCTAGTTCTGCACTGGGCCAGACAGTTAACCCTCAGAGTAAATTGTACCACTAGTGCCACCTTTTTCTCCAAGGTACCACATCTACTTTAGGTAGAGTTGTCCTATATAATACAAGTTGTCCTGAATTATGTGGTCAGAGTCAAGTGTCTTATGAAATATGTGTTGAATTCAGTTTTTCCCAGGGCAGCTGTCACAGTAAAGGAGATTTTCTGAATATAGAAATTACTTGTATATAATTTGTCTCATCTCTCATTTATTAGAGCAGTTGATTGATGTGCAGAGTACTTCATTCTGAGTCAAATAAAACATGTGCCTAACTTTTCTCTCCAGGACTATCTTGAATTTTCATATTTAAAATCTGACAGCTGAAACATGAGGGATTTTTATCAGTCTATAACCACTGCACAACTATAGTAATGCCAAAAAAAAAAAAAGAGAGAGAAAAAAAGATTTTAATGCCTGTTGATAACAGCTAAAGATTCATCTCCCTGTACTGCTTTGATCTTTCTTATTTGCCTTTTTTTTTTTTACAGGTAAGGCAAAAATAGGAGTCATTCTTTGATAAACACCTTATGTGATAGCATGTGTTTCTTATTTGTGCTAACTTGTTTACTTCATCACTGAATATTTTCAGGTCTCAACGCTTTAAGGCCAATAGTATTCCAAGCTCTTACTGATTTAGATTAATTTTTGTCTTTATTTACCACCATGATGGCAGATGCTATACCACCATCTTTCTCTCTTATTCTCCAGTACACTGAAACTGTATTTTAGGACCTATTCATTATCTACTTATTTGAATGCTGGCCTTTGTAAAAATCTATTTCAGATCCTCAGACATTCCTATGTCCTCTGTCAAGGTCTCTGCTAGTTCAGTTTTCAGTATGCCTACATCATATTATTTTGCACTGCCATGTCCTTTACACATTTTTTCTCAGTGATTCTTCTTATACATGCCCTACATAACTCACTAAAATCAGTCTCCATTCTCTCACCTCGCTTTCAGTACTCTCCCACTTTTTATAGTGATTTTTTTTTTTTACAATATAATTTTGACCTCTCTGGTAAGCTGATTTGTGTTCCTTCTTGTGTTCTTAACAACCAGGACAAACCTGCTCTGAGTGATACATAGAACCAAATTCACTATGTCCCCTCATAACTTTATTTTTCTACCACTGAAATACTGCACTGTATTTCCAGTTAAGCATTTGGAGTATGCAGAGTAAGATCTTTGCTTTCATTTCACATCTGAAGCGTTCTGTCTGGTCTGTTCGGCAGCCGGAGAGCCACATTGTATGAGCAGTGCTGGTGCTGCCAGCAGATCCTCAAACTTCAGCATCCCCAGCAGCTCTGCAGGATCAGTTAAGCAGCCCCAGGCCACCTGCTGACCTGCAAGGTAGTTCTTTTCTCACAACTCGGTCAACTGGAAACGCTGTCTTTTTGTAATCCATACTCTGATAAATAGTATTCTTAATTAGCACTGGATTTATTCATGTACTTGATTTCATTAGGCAGCAGGACGATGAACAATCATTCTGCTTCATAAATGTAAGTTGCACTAGCCTAGTGTCACAATCTGGTGTGAGTTACATGATCAGTGTTCTTGAAAACGTTCTTGGGGGAGGAAGCTGCATTTCAAACACAGACAAAAGAAATTTGACACCATTTTGACTTGATGAGAGAAGCATATACCGGTGTCCTGTCATGGACTGGATGCTCTACTTTATCTTTGAGCAAAGAGATACCGTTTCATCCATAATGCACACAAGCCGTTTCAAATGATAAGGCAGAACAAGAGGCTTCTTAAAGGATGGTCTGCTTTTGCCAAGGTGGGCATGAAGCTTTTGCCTCTGTATTGCCTGTCATCCCCCTGCCAACATAACAGCAATGTGGTGGGAAAAACATTCCAGAACTTCATGTTATAAGATGGAGAGTTTCAAGTGGTAATTCTATGGACATTCACTTCCTTTTGTGGCTGAGGTTTTCTCTTAGGTGGGAAGTGAGGGTGAGCCCATGTACTGGTTTTGTAGGTCTTTGTCCCTTGCTCATAGGACCCTAGTATTCTTACAGAACAGTGGGAGTACAGAATGATCTGTGGAATAGAGCTTTATTTTCCCTCATGCTGCAGCCCTGAGTAATATAACATCAAGGAATCATTTTCTTTTAGGAAGAATAGATCCATTAAAAAATTTCCCCTTTCTGCACAACATGCGATGGTGTGATCAGTCCAAGGTTATAGGTGCCGATACCATCTAATTACTCTTGCTGTCTGTAAAGTTCTAAGAACAGCTTTACATTCTTTCATTATTTTGAGACAGGTGGAAACACTGTTCATTAAAAATTGACCACTCTTCTCATTTATTCCGAACAGATTAACATAGTGGTGCACTACGGTAGGTTGTTGCATATGAAACTAGTGGTGCTGTTACCCTTGAGTCAGACATGTGGCTCTTTCTTAAAAGGATGCTGTAAATGCACACAGTTCTCTATCAATCACAGTAAATGCACAGGATTTTTCAGAAGTGTCTATTAGTTTCAGGTGTGTCACTTCTGTGGTGCTTATCTTCATACAGCTTAAGAGGAGTCTGATTTTCAAAGAGCAGGTGTCCATCATTTTGTAAAAATCCAGTTATATTAAAGTGTCAGTCAACTGGAGGTATCCAGATGCACTAAGCCATTTTTTGAAGTCTTGTTCGAACCAATGTCTTCTGCAAGACTTTGTAGTCTGATTCACCAAATATAATGTATAGAATGAAAACAAGATGAGGCTTGAGAAGAGAGAGACATCAAAGGGAACAGAATGAAAACACAGAATTTGTCATATCACAGCAGACCGTTGATCTGAGGAGAACTGTGTTCTGCTTCCAGCTGTGGCCAGTACCCTGTGATTATAAAAGAAGGGCCAAAAAATGCAATTCATAGCTTGCCATACAAAAATCCCCCCCAAGGTTTTTGCTGATGTTGTTCACTGTAAATACATTGGTTAAGTAAGAATGAGATGGAACAAGAAGCCACACATTCCACTTGATAGTAGATGTGAAGGAAGTGTATCTGTGTCTAACATACAGGCAAAATGCTATGAGGCTAGTTCATCCTTAGGAAGGTATTATTCCTGTAATGCTGCCACATTCAGTGCCTATGTGGGTTATCTCTGCCTTGAACGGAGACCGGCACGTTTGCGTGGCAGAATTTCTTTGGAATAATTTATCTTATTTTTTTCTGATTGCTCAGAAAACTTTGTGCTATGTCATTCATTTCTCCTTCGTGCAGGAACGGTTGTGTAATTTGGAAAACAGCTCATCGGCTAAGGCATTGCTTCCTCAGAATGAGGATGTAAAGTTGGGCACTGAAGGTCATCCTGTGTGTCATATCCTTATTTTTGCATCAGTTCAAACTTGCATCTTCCTAATTATCACACGATAAGAAAGTCTGCGCAGAGTCATGGAATGGGCTAGGAGAGAGGGGCTCTTTGGAACTTACCTGATCAACCCTCTCCTGCTCAAAGCAGTGCTAACATTTGGTAAAATTGCTTAGAACCTTGTCCAGGAAAACTTTGAATATTACCAAAGATGGAAGTCTCATGACCTCTTTGTGAGCCTGTTCCTTTTTCTGCCTATTCTTCTTATGTTTTGGGTTTTTTTTCCTTTTGCATATCATTGCAATTTCCTGTGATGTAAGTTTTGAGGATTGCCTGTTGGCCTTTTGCTGTGCACTGCTGAGAAGAAGCTATCTCTGTCTTCTCTCTGTCTCTTTTACCCTGTTTAGGAAGTTGAAAATAGAAACTAGATTCTCCTTATGTCTTCTATCTGGGTTAAACAAGTCTGGCTTTCTCAGCTTCTTGTCCTATGTCATGTGCTTCACCAGAGTGATGGAACTTTTCTGTTTGTAAGTATCCATTTTGTCCTAGGGAACCCCAAACACCACACAGTGCTCCAGATGGGGTCCCTCAAGCACTAAATTGTCAGGAATAATTGCTTGTTTATAGAATGGGTCATGATTGCTTTCCCTCTCATCCCTCTACGTTAATAAGGTAAAGACAGAGGTAAAGACAAGAAAAACAAGATTTTGGAACTACTAGAAGGGAGAATAGAGATGCTGTGATGCTGTGCTTAATTTTTCCTTCTGGTTCTTTCAGTTTTGCTTTTTATTTTCTGCATAGTGACACAACTTCAAAAGAAGGGGCAGATGGTGCTGCTACTGATCCCAGCTATCAAAGAAACACCCTTCTGGGAGGGAGGCAAGAGACAGGGGTTTCAGGTAGTTCCAGCATGGTCCTATCACTTGTTGGGAGGAATGTGCTATCCATTCAGAGATGATTTAGTATCAACTTGAATATTTCCACATAGATCTTTTTGCATGCAAAAATGTTGTTGTTTTGAATTTTGAGGCTTTTCTACACTTGCAGACACTCTTCTTGCCACCACAAGTAGAATATGCGTGAAACACCTCAGGCTGGATTTTTGTACCTTTAGATATACTGCATGTATTACTTTGTTTGAGAAATGCAATGCTTTGGTGATTTAGATGTAGGAATTGCCTTTCTAGTTTCTAAGTTTCATTGCAGTTTAGACCAGGGGAAAGCTCTGTGCTTGAGAAGTGAGGTACTTTCAGGACAAAATGAAAGCTGAGTCTGGCTGCTGTCAGGTGGGTTGTCCAGGCACATAAAGTCCCATTTAATTGTCAAAGTCCACTTGTGGGGGGTCTAACCTCAAGAGCAAGTTTCTAGCAGTATTTAGGCAACTAAGTGAACAGATAAGAACATAATGTGATTTAAGGAATTTAAGCCCTGCCATCTCTCAATTTCCTGTTTTTGACATGGACATATTCTCTTGTAAGGTTGTTGTGGAGATGAAGTTACATACTCAAGTCTACAGAGTTCTCAGACACTATACTGTGTGCAGGACATAAAGCTATTTCACCAGGTACTGTGACAGAGGGATTTAATGCTCCTCCTATCTAAGTCCAGTCAATCCTCTGCTTTCCTTCTGCTTGTTTGCCTTTTCCCTCCTGTTTTATTGTGATATACTTCTGTTCTTTGAGAAGCATATGTTGACGAATACTGATGGGTGAGTGAGTGTTGTGGAAGCGGTACATACTCGTCGATTTCTGTTTTTTCCGTGACAGTTCTACAAAAAATAACTGCAAAGCCATTCATGAAAAAAACCCAGGCATTCGGTATCACTGTGCAGAGTATAAATCACCAAAGAGGCAGCCTTATGTTTGACTTTATAATATGCAACAGAAGTGCCTTCACATCATCAGATGTTGATGCTATGGCTGCCATTCCTAAGTTATTCCCCCCACACCCCAAGCTGCTGCTAATAAATTACAAACACATTTGCTCTCATTAATCATTCTTTGGAATGGCAGAATAGTCTTTGCTGATTGAAAATAATTATTAGCTTCTCAAAAGGATTAAACAGCCTGTTTGGATTTTAATTTATATCACCATTTTGATGGAGTGATGGGGGGGTATGTACACAGCCTTTGTCTTAAAAGTAGTAATAATAATAATTAATGCTGTGTAACAAAGAGTTTCAGAAGGACTTCAGACAAAGAGAGAAAGAAAAGGCAGGCAAGGTGAGCTGTGGAATAAATGTAGGACACAGAACTGAACATGAGCTTGCTTTGGGCAAGAAGCCTCCTACTGTAGCAGAGCAGTGATAAACACAAAGGAAACTACAGCATTCTCTACATAGCAGTGGAGAGACTTGAAATTTCTGGCCAACATTACAATCTGAGCAGTGTAATTAATCTGGAATTGAAAGAATACCACAGATGTTTAAAATTATTTTTTTCTACTGAGTCAGTATCCTGCACATTTACAAATTGTAGGTTGTGGATTAATAGCCTCCGAGGTTCATTACCCGATGGGCCTTGCTCCAAGCTTTGAATTTACACTCAGCAAAGTGTATTTGGATTGAGACAATTTCCTGAAGTCAGGTCCCAAGGCTTTAAAATAAAGTGTGTTTGCTCTTAAAGTGTTCTGTGGGCACTGGGATGGGAATGCTCGCTGGACTGTCAGGGGTATTAAAATTAAAAAAAAGAAAAAGTACACCAGGTAAGATTTAGCACACGTCTACTTCAGAATGGGATGCAATGTGGAGATTGCCAAATTGTATAACCCTATTAATGTCTTACGCTCACGCTGCAACACTGCTAAGATGATATTGTATTTGCCTCCTGGAGGGCAGGACTTATTAGCTAGATCCATGTTCTACATTAATTTGATTGCACAGTCTTGGGACCTGAGCTGACACATCTGTGCAGTGCAATACACCTGTCTGTGGAGGTACTAGCTACTGAGGGTTCTGCACGTGATACAGGCAGGCTTCCTAAGAATCTGAGAGGTACAGACACACTATGGGTCATTTTTTGATAGGGTGAATTCCGTCAAAGTCCCCATGCTTGATATTTCCTGTTGGTTCTCTGTAGGCTTCTCCCTGCCTTGACCTTCATTTTAGTTCTTTAAGTCATTCCTTAGAGTCTGTCATGGAACTTGGATGTAAATGGAGCTGTTAAAATAAATCTCTCTGTGACTGTCATGTTCCATTCATTCTCAGTGGCATGCTTGAAGTGAGAGCCCAAACACTGGGAGGCCAGTAATGGATTTTCTTCACCTGGGGGGATGGGACGTGTGGCATTCCAGTTTCTACTCAGAAATATTTACATAGATTTCACAAAATGAAAAAATCCCATCAAGAGAGGTGGAGATGTGATCTCCTTGTTTGGAAATAATGATGGTCATGTAACAACTGAATTAAACCTGTGAAGAAGAAAGGACTGCCACAGCTATTAAGGAGAGGAGAATCCAGAATGGTTCTTCCATGTGCTGCTGTTTACTCATGTGGACTCCTGAGAGAGAGATCCAAGTACAGTGCCTTTTTCTATTCTTTTATGACCAAGTAATGAATAGTTGGTTGCTATTTAGATGGTTGTGCATCTGCTCAAGAGCACCTTTACTAAGCAACTTTAGCAGTGGAAGAAGGGGATATTTTAAGCACTGAATGTTCAAATGGTGCTTTAAATGTTCGGCTAAAGAGTCAAGCAGGTATTTTGTGAATCTAACTCTGGTCAGCCCCAGAATTCATTTCCTGATAGTAATCTTTGATATGACTTTCAACTAAAAGAGAAACTGTACACAGATGCACCGAAGTAGTGTGTCTTCTGTTCCCTGTCACAAGTTGTACCGAGAATCACAATACAAAAGCTTATCTGAATTTATGGCTGGATAAATGATTTTGTGACACGGGTCAAGGAACCCTTGACCTAATTATTTAACTAGCCTCTGGAGCATTATTTCTCTGACTGTACAATGGGAATCTGAATTTCTCTTGGACTTTCCTATGTTTAATTAGTGTGCAAGGTCTTCTGGCAGGTGTAATATCTTAAAATGTCTGTAAGCATTTTAAGGACCTGTGCACCGAGATCCCCATTTCCACTGAGTGCTGGAGCTGAGGCAGGTAATGAGTGGGCCGTGTGACAGGGTGCACAGCACAGGGTGCTCTCAACCATAAAGTCAGAGACAGCGTGTACTCCAGACAGCTTGCAACCTAAATACTGGGGATTTGTTTTAGCAGCTGTTTACATAATTCTTATATCGGTGTGAAAATTGTCTATGAAAATATTTAAAAGTAAATGCAATTTATTCTTCCATAGTTCAGTATCCAGTTCCTAACCGTGGAGCTCCAGATGGAGGTTTATTTACTAGAAGTGTGTCTGTAACATTATGTGTGGCAGTATATTCTATTCCTTCCCTTTTTACAGGCTAATATTCCTATGTGAAAGTTCCATCCATTTTGAACCTACTCCATAACAAACATTTTCTTTTTCGGTCACCTAGGAAGACATTTCTGAAAACTGAAATAGGCTAACAACTTTCTTGTTTTTCTCACAGATCACCTTAATAAGTATTGTATTGATTCTTTCCTATATTAGTTGCTACTGTTGTGTCCTTAATTCAGACCTTTCCATGTGCAGCTCTTGTTTAAATGCACAGAGATCAAGAATGATAGAGTAGGTAAGACCTGTCTGTATTTTGTGTGCATAGATAATTTGATTTTATGAGGGGAAGGAACTCATCTAACCTTATAACTAACAGTTGCTGGTTGATTTGCATAATGAGTTGATGGCAAAGCTTTCCTTGTCAACAATTAAAAGCAGTACTGGATTCAAATTAACAAAGTTGCAGAGAACGATAAATGAAAATATACTGGACCTGGGAATTAAGGCAACAAAATATCTGTCTTCCACATGTTAGCCTAATTTCTGCTTTCTCTGGATTCAGATCTCCTTTGCAAGTGACTTCATGCAACCAGATGGGAAAGCATTTTCCTCACCTCCCATGTGTGCAGGGAAGATCCTCTCTCCAGTGAAAACCATGATCCCTTGACGGCACAGCCATCTGATGAGTAGGTGGGAGGATGCTTGACTGTGTCTCTCCCGACACAATCAGCATCATGTAGAATGGGGAGGAAGGTGTAGGAGATACAGATTTACTGCTACATACTTCCACTATGGGTCAAGAACTTTCTGAAGTTTCAACCATAAAAACTTTTTTTTGTAAGTTGAATTTGGTTGCATGTCAGCTCCTTGGTATGCTGGTGTATGTTAGCACCCAGTCACATATTTCTGCACACAGGTCTTACAATTAGATAGTGCATGTTTTAATGACTGACATCTTTGGTTATGGACAATTCTAGTATTACAAAGCAGAAACACACACACACACACAAAAGGGAATGAAAACATTAACCTAGAAGAGTAATTTTTTATACAAACATGGGCAAGATCTATTAAAATATGGGATTTTATAGAACAAAATACATTTACATTTCCTAGAGACGTTGAAAAAGTGGGAATAGTCAAGGTAGCATTGAACATTCATTCTTTTTTTGGGGACAATATTAACTTGGGTTATCATATCTCATTTTATTATCAGCTGTTTTTATTTTTGTACAGTTTGGACCTGATCCAGTATCTTCTTATCATTAAGGAGTATTCTTTGTATAGGGAAAATAGGATTTTATTCTTTTGTTTGTTGATTTTGACTGCTCATTAGAGTTCATTTCTGTTTGAGCTGTTAACAATATGTCACTGTATCTTGAGAGTCTCTTTGGATTATTGCTTGATAATTGGGAGACTGTGTAATGTAACAAATTATTTTTGAAAGGGTATAGGGCATAACAGAAGGCTGCCCTATAATTTGTTGTAATCATTAGTTTGACTCACTTGTCTATCCTAAACAAATTTTACTGTGTTATTGCAATTACTGTATGTCAAAAAATAGTAAAAGAAAAAGAATCCCATTGGTTTCTATTTCAAGACAGTTATTAACAGGAGAACCTGAACTTAACCTGCAGCATTAAGATACAATATCTAGTCCTGCCTTTTTAAATCCAAGAAAAGTCAAATAAATTGTGTGGATGAAACTGAAGTGTATTTAAATTGTTTTGTTTTGCTCGGTGCTAGGATAGAATGTGAAAATTAAATATGTTCATCCAAAGATAACTGAATTCCTGCTCCTGTTTAGATTTCATCGTCTGTTAGAAATCTCCTAGGTGATTAAACTAATGCACTGTAAAAGAATGAATCAGTCCTGCAGAGCTCTTCTCTGTACTGAGAATAACTTGCTTGGTTAAGTACTGTTGGGGTTTTACTAAATTAAAATCCCAGGAATTTTTGTACATAATATATTTTATCAGCGAAAGCTGAGTAAAATTTTATATCTGACTCTCAAACTAAATTCCTATGGTAATTAATAAAGAAGATTTGAATACATTTCTGGTAGAGTAATCTTTGACCAATTTAATAACTTGATTTTCTTAACAGAGGAAAATCCTTATCTCTCAAGGCTTGTGGTAACATTGGGATACACCATGAAATTGTTAAGAGAATCAGAGAGTCCTTTCTTTGTTGAGAGAAGATGAATTCAAATTGGAAAGTTATCATTTACTGGCTCAGGTGGAATACATTCTTAGTAATTATTTAACATTTATATTTCAGTTCCTCTGTAGATACCAGTAGATTCCTGACACTTATCAGAAGCATCATGTAGGCTGCTTGCAAAGCTGACTCATTTTAACTCTTCACTTGTTTACAGATAAATATGAATATTGTTTTTTCACATGTCAGCACAGATAGGTAAAAAATTAGTCAGATGTATATTCTTAAAGCACATATATATATACACACACACATTTGCCTTTTTTTAGTAGATTTATTAAATGTTACTTATCCCCACCCCCTCTTGGCCTATTTTTTGTGACTGGTATGGCAAGGAGGAATGACAAGAGCTAAAAAAGAGATAAGGAAATGATCTTATCAGTCAGCTCAGAGATGGCATTTCCTGAGTGGCATTTTGCAATTGTTGCATGGAATAAAAGTGCAGATATATAATAAATTTATGCTTTTCAGTGGGTTTGTCTTTTAACACCTGATCTCCAGCTGCAACTTACTCTCCCCACTTCAATCAGTGTGGTTATGGATGAAGATTACAAGAAATTAATTGAAATTAAACAAATGCTTCCTTTTATTATACGACATAGAATTTATGTATATATTCACTATCTAATTCAAACACAGTTTGATTTTTGAGTGTAGTGAACAGAAATAATTATCTCAGCTTTTTTTTAATATGGTCGGTCCTTTTCCAGTTTTTAAAGTTTTCTTTTAAAATTCCATGTGAACATTTTACTGTGCTGTACCCAGCAAGTACCTGCATGTGTGCACTTTCTGTAGATTGCTAAATCAATGATAAATCTGACTGAAGCTGACTGAATTGTGGAAAAAGAACCCAAACTCACAACCAAATATGCACCAATTTGAATTCCATAGGAATTCTTAATTCAATCATGTTTGCTGCACTTTTTATGCTTTCTGTTTGTGAACACTTAAGAACTTGATTGTTAATGCTGAGATCATTTCAGGAACATTTAAGACTGAAGATTTTCTGAAATAAATGTGTAGTAACAGGGTGAGATTTGTTTTATCCTTTCCTAATAAAGCTTGTGATGGCATTGTGGAATAATGCTTGTCTTTATAAGGAGCTGGCTGATGTAGGACTTGATCTACAAGAGGGCCTTTCATGGTAAAATTCAGTAGTCTTACACCAGCTAGGGAAGACTCCCATACTTAGAAAGTAAAGCTGATAGATTTTCATGGAAATGTTAAAAAGTCTATTTGATTTACTTGAAATGACCAGTATTTTCAGAAAAGGGTTTCTTGTGCAATAGCACTTGGCAGAAGGCAAAACAGGATTGCACAGTCCGGAGAAAGGAGTTGATGGCTGCTCAGCATACAGTGCTTTCCTTAATCATTTTGGAACGGTATGTGTAGTTGGCTTTTGACCTCATGTCCTCCTAAATCAACATTAAAGGTCAGACAGATAAATAAGAGAAATGTGATGCACTGGTAATTAAGAAGGTATTCTGATTCAGGGCAGTAACTTAGAGGAAATGAATGCAACCAGGCAGATGCAAACAGAGGGGAGAGCCTTTCCAAAGCCACTGCAACAGCCTTTGAGCTCTGCTTCTGCAGAGCACAGTACTTTGCCTGCTGTGGAGGGAAGGCTGGTTTAGTTCCCTCTCCTGTTTTGTTTTCAGTGTAGAGTCACTGCAGTAATCTCTGTGCAAAAGATGTTAGGGACATGGCAGAACTTGCTGCAAGTGAGGAGGATTGCCCACACTTTGTTTATGTGTGAGTTCTATTTCCATGTATGTGTTCTGTTTCCATGACAAACATTGACCCAAACTGGACAGCACTGCTAGCTGATAGATTAAGACAGGGCGGATCCTGAAGGAAAGACTTCCTTTCAGGAGATGGGGTTTTCACAACTGTCAAGTCAGGGAATTTCATCTTTAATTTAATGGAGACTTGGAAGTTCTTCTTACCCAGCTGGGAAGGAGAACGTCTGCTGAAGAGTCCAAAGCCAGCAAAGCAATGGGTTAAGGACAGCATCAAGCTGGATGGAGCATAAATAGACATGTTAATGGATTTAAAAGTAAAATACCTGCTAACTGAAGTATACATCCTCTTACTTAAGTCAGCAATTACATTGGAAGACAGCAAATATTATATTTATAAAAAGCCTGCATAATAATCTGGAGAATTATAGAGCAGTAAGACTTACTTCAGTTCCTGGCAACCTAGCTGATAGGATGATTAAAAATACAGAAGCTATTAAAAAAAAAATCTCAGAAACACAGAGTTTGATGATACGGTAGGCAAAAGAATGACACAAATTTTGTGAAGGATTATTGTACCTCACTAGTTCCTTAAATGTATAAATGATGCAGCAGATGAGTGAAAGCCAGTTGATAAAGTATCTTTCTGTACGTAATCACTGATACTTCTTGAAGTGACAGCTAAGGAAACAAAAGGATGGAATTTCCCTAGAAAAGTGGTGAGAGGAGATAGAAGTCTGAGATTCAAGTATTCCTTCTGAATCAGTGCAGAAGGTAGATTTGATCTTACATTCTCTGTATTCAAAATAACTGTTAAAATTGGTGGATTTCTGAGATCCCAAGGAGTGAATTTTTTGTTCCCTTTGTTCTGATAGGATTTACAGTGCCTGGCAGAATGCCTGCTTCAGCTGAATTGATGCCTAAACCCCACCCATTTCCTCTGTTTCACTCTTAGCGGTGTCACATTCAGCCAGCTTTGGGAAATCTCTTTAGCTGCATATTAATTGCATGCAAGTATGCCATGAGGCATCAGGGCATGTCTGAGTTAGGTGTAGTAACAGTTTAGTATCTTTGGTGTTCTGAGCAGAGTAATACACTGAGAAAGTAGCATCCTCTGTGGATATTAGAGTACAAAGCAGAAGGAGTTAAAAAAAAAAAGGGGTTCATTTTCCTCAGGGAAAAAAAAATAACCTTTGGAGTATCTCAGATTCCAGTTTATGGGTGGAAGTTGGCCTATTTATTAATCATTTGGAAAATGGAAGACCAATGATGTATTAAATTATAAATATGCTCCAAATTCATTTAATTAAGGTTGAAGAAATGTGGGCAAACTTCAAGGGGAACTAGCAAAGCTGGCAGCAAAATTGCCACAATGGCAGGATAAAATCAGTGTTCATTTAAAAGTGGTGATCCATAATCGTTTTATATCAAAGGACTGTTGTCACACCTTCAATTTTGTCATAGATGGCTTTTAAGAATGTGAGTCCAGCGAAGACAGCATCTCAAAAGAGTAATGAGGTACAGAGAATAGAATAAGAAAAATTCAGAAGAAATTCAAGAATTAAATGAGTACTAGTAAAGACATACATTTTTTTCTCAAAAGATTTTTAATGGAGGAATTATAGTATTGCTTGATATGCTCCTATGGACAGTCCACAACCTAGTTTTCATGGCTCAGCAGAACTCCATGGAAACCACAAGAATTTGGTTTGGGATCTCCTGGCCTAAGACAGCACTAAATATTGAAAGGTACAATTGCAAGGATTTTTACAATGTAATGGTTTTAAAACCCAGTACCTGGGGAAATTTATTGCAGAGGTGAAGGCTTTTGTCTAATAAGTGCAAGTGTTTTGATATGAGGCCTGCTTTTTAAAGAATTTTTTTAATGACCTCTTACAGATTCCACCAGTTATCCATGGGTATCCAGGAATACACAGATGACAGGAACAAAAAGAAAAGCCCACCAGTTCAATAAGGGTTTCTAAAGGATACTTTAGTTGAAAACACTGATGATTAGGATTAAAGCAAGTGTACCTAAGCTTGTGATAAATTGTCTTTTTTGCATTTCCTGCCATAGTTATTTTTAGCATCACTACTTTATGTTTTTCAGTTTGAACACAAGCCCTTTGTTTTCACTGAAGTTGGAAAGGAAATCATTGTGGAGTAATTAGAACACCACTGCTCCTTTCAGCTTTAGTGTTCCCTTTATTCTCACAGTTACAAAAAATCAAACTAGTGGACTTCAGAGCTTTGGTGGGTGCTTGGGCTGGGAGAAGCAGCAGGGAAGCAATATACTTAATGTGGCAAAAGGTGAGATAGCAAACTTTTATGTACCCTGGGTATCGTGTATTAATCTCCTGATAACTGCTCTCACATTTGAACCTTCTGTCTCTTATGTGAGATCCAGCAATCTTTGCTTTTTTCTGTTCTGGGAGCAATTTTCTGAATCATTAATTTTCAGTGGCCAGGCTTCAATTAGCTTAATCAGGCATTGATTAGATTTCTCAAGTCCCTGGCATTTCTTTTCCACCTTGCCTATATGGTTCCTTGACTCCATTACCTGATTGTTCACTTATTGCATATCAGGTTGATTCCTCTCCATTAACATTCCCTGATGAGAGGTCTCCTTAGCCATCCAGCTTGCCACTTTCATTAGTGATGGTGGCAATTCCTGGTGAAGGCCAGTTTCTACTGCCCTTGCAAAACAGGATATTTTCTTCTAAGTTGCATCACTCTATCAGCAATTTACTCTTAAATGAAGGTGCTGCTTATGAACAGTTCTGACACAAAGGAAAAATAATTTATCCAGATTTATTTGGGATATGTTTCATATTTTGCTTAGAAAGTTGTGAAATTGTAGAAAATGAGGGAAGTACACCACTAATTTTTTTTCAAAGCATACTTAATGCAAATCTAGGTTTTTATTTATTTCTGCTTTTCTTAGTGTCTAGCCTGACATATTAAAATACATTTCCAAAGCCAGTGCTCCTGATTTCTGAGGGAGCTTGACAAAGTTTTACAATCAAGGCTGGTGTGAGGCACCTGTAGGCTCCAAGTCCCCATAGATAAACCCGTGCCCTGTTCCTATGCAGTTGCTCAGCAGCAACAGTTTGTGTGCAGACTCATTCCTCAGGATACGTATTTTGGGGAAGTGTGAGCATGCATCAAGACAGGTGAAGGATGGGGCTGGAGGTGAGGGATTGGGCAGAGCTGGAAAATGGGACTTCAGACTCAGGTGAATTTTTCTAGATTGAAAAGGACTTTATTTTCTCTAAATTCTACTGAGGTTCTCACATCATCTGTGGTCAGCTCTGTTCACTACGTTTTGTTTTTGCAAACCGCTTCTAAAGGCACAGACCTCTGAAATTCTCTTTTTAATTCAGGTATCTACATTATATTGAACTAGACAGACCTGAGTGTAAATGAGCTTGTGCCAAAATCAATAGCAGGAAAGTTTTAATAGCATAGTTTTAAGAACTTCATGTAATATATGCTAATCAAAAACTCTAATGAAAAGTTTTATAATACTAAAACAAAACATGGAATCAGATCTTCAAGCATTTTTTTTGCCATAGGTTCTTTAAGTTTGGAGAGTTGCCAATATTTCCTTTTCTTTGTAACCAAACTGAAGTTGTTTAACTTCAATTTTGATGAGTCAACAATTCTGAAAAAAAAAGACATTTTGCCAGGCAGCTTCTAACCCACTCTAATCATCACACAATTATATAATTAAACGTGGGATTTGTCTTATCACAGTCCTAGGACATATAGGTGCTTTCTAATTTAAATGATAAGGCATAAAAAAGGATCCTTTCAAGGTTTAACATTTGATTTCTTAGAGATTTTTCTCAGAAATATTTTGAGCATCAGCTTCATTTTTTGGTCAAAATGTTAGCAGAAAAAAAATGTAAAAAGCAATTAATAGTCCCATTCTTCTGAACAACTAGTTGCAACAGTGATTAGATTCAGTGTGAGACTGTTCTGAAGTAAACTTTCTCTTTTTGTAACCTGTTTTAAAGATTCATTGATTTGCTGGATTTTTAGACAGGGAGAGAGATCTCTTATTTTTCTTATTCACTTTGTTGTTTATGCTCCATGTCCTTTTTACGGCCCCCAAACTGTAGCCATTCATTTAAGAAATATAAAATGTGGGAGGTGTAATATGTTTTCTATCTTGAAATTATTCTAAAATTGTATTTTAGGGGACTAAAATCTCACATATATGAGAAATATTACTTGGCTTTGTTAAAACATCCCCCCTCCCCATTTTGAATCTTCCCCTCCCTTTTGAATCACAGGTCCCCTTCAGCAAAGAAATTTTCATGTGTTTAAGGCTGTCTTTCTACAGAAACTATGGTCTTCTGTGATGAAAAAACCCTTTGAAAATATCTGACAGTTCATCTCTGCAATTAGTAATTTTCAATTACTGCATTCAGAATGGAAAGGGGAATTAACATGTAACTATCTCAGAAATAATCCCATCCAGTATCATCACTCCTTCAGTTTTGGTCATTCACTGCCTCTGAGGTTTCTGAGCTTTTTGGGACCATTTTGGGGGCACCATCATTATCTTTCCTAACTAGTGAAAGCTGATTCACTGCAGTACTTGGGCAGCTAATATTGCTCCATGAAAGACTGCTAGGAAGAGGTATTTTGTCAATGGCAGAGGCAATGATGTGGGGCTCAGGTTGCTCCAGAATCGATGGCACACCTCTGACAATCTTCCAGCTGTCCGAGCGTGTCTCATGTTCTGTTTTGCAGCTGGAGGTTATTGATGGAGTATGGGTAAGTGGCATGTTCAACAGAGATTCCTTCAGGTATAGCTTTACATGCTGCACCCACCTGAACCACCCTAGCACAAAGCAAATGTGAAAATGGTTGCTTTGAGGTGCTTTTTCTTCCTTCGTGGATGGTCTCAGAGGACATTGTTGGGTGCTATACTTCAGTGCACTTCCCACAGGGGTATTTTAAGCATCAGCTTAGAAATCCCTCAACTCCAACATATGCACAAAATAACTTGCTTGGTGAAGGGAGAAGTGATAGTCCTTGGTGGACAGTGCTTGTTGGACTCCTTGCCTAGTTCTGGCTAGTCAGAAAACTGCTGTGGCACATCCTCTCATTTGTGTTTTTCCTGCTGATAGGGCAAATAGGCCTATTTATTTCAGATCTTCACCTTGCAACACCTTTTTACCTTCTGAGTGGTGCATGGAAATGTTCCTCCAACAAGCAATACCTTAAGTTCTCAAAACAGAGCTTAGAATGGCTGCTTGATTTACTGAAGTGGGTTCTTAAGGAAGTCCTATGACATCCTGTTGCCAAAAGCACAGAGCTTCTGCTAAAGATGAAGCTACTTGTTTTAATTAGAGCTGATCTAGATAAAAGGGCCAAAACCATAATAACATTCTCATACATTTCCATTTTTCATCAAATGTTTCTTTCCAGTGAGATTTTCTTAGAGGTGGCGATTAGATCTATGTAAATTTAGGTGCTTAACTAAGTTGCCAAAGACCAAAGCTTACTGTTTTTGGATTCTCTCTGCAGTCAAGGGAGAGAGATGGGCAAATCTAGAAGGACTCTATGTAGGCTGGGCTGCACATTGAAGCAATTTGTCTTTCTCCATTGACTACAGACCACAGATACAAGAGCTGAGTGACTTGGGAGCTTGTGAAAGTAAACTTAGATGAAGTGCAGAAATGCAGAGGGAAGAATCTGGACCTAAGCATCTTTACTGCAATGTGAATGGGTTGGCTAGACCTCCAATTGTCCCACATGGTCTGCCTCAGGGAATGGACCTGACTTAGGTAGGGAGGTAGTGATGGAACAAGCAAAGTCATATGTTGCAGAAATGACCCAGGAAATATCTATAACTATTAAGAAAATCTGCTTCTGCTACAGAGACAGCTGTAGCTGAAAGGCTTCATCTATCTCAAAGGGTTAGGTGTTAAGAATTTTATTCCTTAATACTTTTTTCTTTCAAGGGAAAAAGAACAAAAGCCAAGAGCTGGTCAAAATCCTTATACCTCCTTATCCCTAAACATTTTGAAGTAGCTTGAACACAAAATTTATTGCTGAAATTCAGTGCTGTATAGAACAAGAGGTTTACATTGTGAGTGCTTCATATACATGAATTCTTAATTTGTTTTTAGAAAAATAACACACCAATAATGTGTTGTGATAAAAATACATGTGAATATTGCAACTATGGGCATTAATACTCTGAAATAGAAATTAATGCATACCTTATTAACTGCTTCAGCCTATGTTATGATTAGAAAAAGAAACCATATATAGTTGCTAGAAATTTAAATAAATGTGGTACACCTTGTGCAGTATCTAAATGGAAAAATTGGACAGTGAAGAGTACAGTTGTATATTTTTGTATATGTACATAAAGAGAATACATCATATCATGATAGGTGTTTTTTTCAGTGTGAACTTGGGACAGCCACATTATTAATGACTAAAATACAGTGAGTCATCTCTTGCTGGTATGAACAGTGCCCTATACCTTTGCACTTTGTACATGAAATATGATGCATGTATTGTGCCAACAGAAAAAATATTTTCAAAGCAGTTATATTAAAAAAAATGGAAAATAATTTTTACTTTTTGCTTGTAAACTCTGGTACTTTCCACCTGTATATCTATCCAAAGCCTTTGAGGCAGCCATAAAAAATAACTTTAAAATATTGTGAGCTTGAAATTTGATATTTCAAGAAGTTTTAAGAGCTAAGTGCAATCACAAGGATCTCTTGGGAAAGAAAAGGTTTCTCCTTTCAGTTACTTTTACTACTTTACAAGGCTGGAAAAATTTAAGGCTCCAAGTTATGATTTTTATTAATATACACTTTCTCTGGTATATATATATATAGTGTGCCTTTGTCCTTAGAAGTAATTTGTGGATGTAGAAAATCAAAGATTTTTGGAACTTCTTTTTACCCTAAAATATTAAAATAAGTCCTGGAGAGCAGGATTAGTGTTCAGAGGTCAAAGATCCTTGATAAAGGTATTTTTTTTACACAGTTAATTTCTCATGTGGCTTTTACTGAATGTGATATTTTGCCATGCCACTCTACAAAGACAGCTGGGTAAATTTATTGGATGGCGAGTGTAGGAATTTCTGCAGATGGGGAAATATTTCTCCTGGCCGATTGATTTGAAAAGAAAATGGTTTGTCAGTGTGCAAATGCATCTGGAGGAAGAAGGGTAAAGGAATGAATTAGAGGTCAGTCAGGATAATCACAAGTGAATCACACAAATGTGTACGTGTGCTCAGGCTGTGTAGACCCGGCGGAGTATTCATTGTTCTCATGAACATTATGCTGGACTGGGATTTTCCTGAAGAATATTGCAAAATGTTGATTCAGTGAAACCAAATCTTTTTGTAGACACGTGCATAGTTTCACCTGGATTTGGCTGGGAATATTTTTAGGTATTAGGAGAGAATTAGGGTGGCAGGGGTACCCCAATGTTTTCACTGGAATAATGCACTGGCTGAGGCACCTGGCACAGACGTGGGCAAGAGAGTGCAGAGTTACCCCGTGGGCCCACCTGGCTGCAGGAGGTGAACCACTCACCTTTGCCTGGGGTAATGCCTTTCCCCACCCTGCTGGCATTGCACAAGGAGGCTGTGCTCACTGGGGGCTTTATAACTGGGACCACTTTAAACAGATTTATATGGGGAGGTGGTTTTTTTGTTGTTTGTTTTTTGTTTTATTTCATAATCTGCAAAGATATTCTTGACTGAAATTTCTGAGAGAGAAAATTCAATTTTTTTTTGGCAACCTATCCTTGAATCCCCATATTTGCTTTTGGTCTCACTGCATATTTAAGCTCCTTCACTTGAGAGAGTACTATTTGATAAGCAAATCTCTACCTATATTCCTCTCAGTGTGCTGCTGCTCCTTTTGATTCCTCCTTTTGTATTCTGTATTCTGTAGTTCTGTATTCTGTATTCTGGTAGTTCTGTATTCTGCCATAGATCTTCTGGACCTGAGGTAGCCTCCTTTTCCAATACCCCTGTTTTCCCTAAAACTCCTGATCCAAACACTCCTTAACCATCTTTCCTTCTTTTTTCTTTACCTCAGTTGCAATTATTCCCCTACATGGCTCTTCTGCATGGTACAGATGAGTTCCAGCTTTGTAGCTGGGTTTTTTCTTTCAGAGGTGTTCTTTTAAGATACCCATAAAGTTTTAAAGGTTTAAAGGCCAAGCTTGAGAGGAAGATCTGATAAGGGTGCAAGGGACTTTGCTATTCTTTCCTTTACCTCAATTTTTTCTCCTTAAAATATTTTTCCACTTTCAGCTTTTCTCCCTGAATAGCAGTCAGAAGCCTCTGGGGCCTGTTTATCCGGTCACCCCTATTCTTACACATTTGGGGTGCAATAAAATGGACTCCAGACACCATCCGCGCCTGCTCTTGGGTAAAAGTCTGACTAAAGTTATTTTCATAAAAACCAAAGACCCCCTCCCCCTTGCCCCCAAGGGACTCTGTATTTATTTTATTCTTTTAAATTGAACAGGAAAGAGCCATCATTTCATTTGGCATCTCCTCCTTCTGGCCTGTCTTTGGGAGGCTGGGAAAGGTGGGGTGTAGTGTCGGAGCGCCCCTTTTTTCGCATTAACAATTCCCTGTGCCTCTCTCCCTCCCCAGGCACAGAGAGGCACAGGTTTTTACAACAGTCTATCTGCCTATCTGCAGCCCGGTTACCACTGCGAGCAACTACAGCTTTTTGTTTAACTGTATAATTGCTCTCTCGGTGGGTTGTGGGTTTTCTTTTCTTAATAACGAAGGCCACTACATTTAAATGGTCCTTTTTTTTTTTTTTTTTTTAAACAACTATACTGGATGTAACAAGATATGCAGCTAAAAACATTAATCATATTAAAACTAATTAAAAACTGAAAAGTTGCTGTGCATTCCAAGCACTGGGGG
>WAAE01014779.1:0-73986 GCA_013400495.1 Nicator chloris | reverse complement strand
GGGGGGGGGAGGCCTTTGGTCTGAGCACTGGCGTTTCCTGAGCGCAAGCAAATGCCTGACACATGGACTTCACCGAATTCCAAAATGTAGCAAAACAGTGCCTGCATATTTGGCAGGAATCACCACCAGTTCAGGTCAGTGTCTGTTTCAGCAAAAGACGAAGCCCTGCATGTTAACGGAGGAAAATAATTCAGAGGAAAAGGGGAGGAACAACATGTGACATTTTGTAAGAGCAGCACTTGCGTTACCCAAGGCGCACCATTCTCTGTAAACACTTCCTCCGGTGCCAGTGCCTTAGGACGCATTTTTTCGGATTGGGGTGGGGGGAGGCAGTGGGAGGGGTGAGGGGGAGGTCAGGGCTTTCAAGCTGCTGGGATATGAATGAGCTAGGTTTTTTTTCCCCCTTTTTTTAAAAAAAAAACTTCTTCTTTTTACATGTTGAGTGCCGTAAATGTTTTAAGGAGACATCAGTGGATGTGTGGCCGAAAAGATGGGCAAGCAGTGCCACAGGACACCAAACCCCAAAGCAGCAGGAATGTGGGGAAGAGAAGGGGCAAGGCTGCAGGGAAGGGGGTGCAAATGATGGGGCTCTGCAGTGCAATGTCACAACACCAGGTGCAGGGGAGGCTGGCTGGGAAAGGTGGGTGACCCTCTGAAGCCCCAGCACCGTCACCTTGCTTCCACCTTGGTGCTCCATAAGCCTGTGCCATGGATCTCAGTCACTGGTCCCCGATGTTGGGATGGGACAACCTCTGTCTGCTTAGGGACATTGACTACCCCAGTCTGACTCCCCCAATTAATTTAGAAGCAGATCCATTTTTTTGAGCCCTTTCCTAGTAAAAGCAAGAGTAGGTCATTAAGATTTAAAATACTGTTTCGGTCATTGTCTTCGTACTTCTTTCTTGATTTTCGGCACCTTAAGCTGCCTTTCTTGTTGAGGAACTTGCTATTTCTTCAGAGATAGGGCTGGATCACTTGTTATTGTAACACTTCTTGGTGATAAAGTTCAGTCTAAAAATTAAGCAGCTGCAATGTTGCAGCACAAATTAGTTTAATGTAAGCAGTCAGGAGCAGCTGTTTGGCTCGGGACTCCGCTCCGGCGGTGGGGGAAGGGCGCTGTGATGCTGACAGTGTTTTTTTCTCTACATAAACATTTTCGGCTGTTGCAGCTTTTGTGCCGATCATGTGACAGTGTCCCTAGGCAGATAATTTATTTCTGTAGCTTTCATGAGCAATCATTAACCTTCAGACACTGAGCTTGCTTTCTGCTTTGTGGCATTTGTTGTTTTTTTTTTTTTGTATCCTAACTAGTTTAATTCACAGAGTGTCAGGAGAAAATTACAACCAATTTATAATAGACTGTAATGCGTAATACTTATGTTTCTATTAAAACCGACCTTGCTTACAAGACCATTCTTACGGCTTAGCTTGTGTTCATGGATCAGAATAATTATTTTCAGTGATGTAAGTGCAGCTGTCATCATGATACTCCCATAGTATCTTATTCTGAATGCAAAGCCCTTCAGAGTCCTGATTTGGGACCACCCTTTTGAATTCCCCCATTGCTGGAGACACTGTGAAGTTTATTGAGATGCAACAGGCTTGGGAGAAAGGGCATAGCATTTATTCTGGTGATTGCTATTCTCCCACCATGACCGGCTGCTGAACAGGTATTGACTGCCATAGAAAGTGTGTCTAGGGGAGAGGCGAGGCATTGCTGATAACAATTACAGCTCGAGCCTGTGCTAACTTAGTCTGGGGTTTCAGAGCAGGCTCAGGCGACAGGCTTGGATCACAAAGCAGTTGTGACTGTCAGAAAAAGACTTCATTTTCATTCCTGTCCATTTTGTTACAGTAAGAGAAATGATAAATTAGTTGACTTTGTCAAGGTCACTGAAGAAATAAATGTCAGGATAGGAATTTCCCTTTCCCTGATCCTTTTCCCCAGATCCTGTGCTTTTGTCTAGGGAAGATGACAAAAGAGTGAAAAATACAGAGTCTTGGGCAAAAGAGCTAAAAAGTAAGCAATAGAGAAAGCAGGAGGTGAGTGGGGGCGGGGAGGAGAAATCATAAAAAGAGCTGAAAGCCAGAGTGACTGCTGACTTACTGTGAATATCATTTTCCTCCAGATCTGAATGTGGTTTTTGCTTTTGTTCACCTCCTCTCTGCCTTATCTTAATTCTTTTTTCTAACTGGTCATTCACTGGCACTGGCAAGTGCATCTTTTTTGTACCAGAGAGCAAGATATTATGTTTGTATATGCCTCTGAATAGGTGTAATCTAGACATGCGTATTCTGTGGTTTATTTTTTACAGCTTGTGCCATAGTGGAATCAGACATTTGTGATAGAACTGCTCCCAACATACTGTTGCAGATACAATGGACAGGACAGACACAGGGTGGAAGGGGACAGAGATGGAGAAATAAAAAGATATGTCCAATGCCCCAAGGAGAAAAAGGGACTTTATCATAATCTGTCAATGAAAGAGCAGCACCATCGAGATAGTTCAACAATAGCTTTATTTCCTTAGGACCCAAATGCAACTTTGTCCATCCTATGGTTGCCCATTAACTTATGAAAAAGGCATGTAACGGGAAGAAGACCAAAATATACGCTTAGTCTGAGATGTGACAGTAGTACACGCTGTATCATCTTGTAAAACATACAAATGGGTGGATGGATTTTTGCTGTCAATGTCAGGAAAAAGATTGCTTCCTCATTAGTTAAAAATAATGTCTGAAATTGGTGTTTTACTGATGCTGGGTTTCTGTGTGGAAAGATGAATGAATGAGCAGCTCGCTGTTTGAAATCTCCATCTTTCAAAATGTTTAATGAAAATGAAGGCACAACATATGGTAAATGTGGACTGAAATCAGGGATGAAAAAGCAGAAGCCTGGGATGCCCACTGAAGGGCAAACAGGGCTATGGAGGCACTTGGTGTTGTGCTACATATAGAAGTGAGTAACATTTCTGGATGTATTAGAGTGATTTAGGAGTTATCATCCCATTGACTTTTGACTAGAGTCAGGATGTAACTACCTAAGTCAATTCTGAAAATGGGAATTAGATTTCTAAGTCATTTTAAGGTGCTTTTGAAATTTTTAGCTCTAATCCCAGGTTGATTAATTTGTAACAAGGTGATTCATTCGTATCTTTCTTGTCTTCAGAAGCCTGAATGACACATTTGAGATGCACTCTAAAAGCACAGGTAATAGTCAGAGTGCTACCTCAGCGACTTTAAAAGACAATTGATTAATTTGAATTCATGCTTTTATTCACACTTTTAGAGGATTTTGAAATTAGTAATAGCACTTTGGAGCTGCTTGGTTTGAACTGTCACTTCCATGCCCTTGCCTTCAGAAAGGTTTTCCTATTTTTTTTTTTTCTTTTTTTTTCTTTTTCCTGAAAATTGTCCCTATCCCTCCTCATTGCTAACAGCAGTGCAGCCCCTCTGGTCACAGCAAAAGCAGGAGTTCTAAGACAGTAGCTGCTTTGCTGCATGGAATGGCTGAGTAGCTTTAGACAAAACAGTGTCCAGGAACCTGCTGTGAACTTGTCTCTACCGGTTTGCACTGGGAAGTACAGGTACTTTTGCTGGAGCTGCCCTACAGTGAGCGATGCTGGGAGGAAGGGCTGGTTAGATAGTAAGACAAGACTTTCTTCCATTAAATTCAAGCCACCTAACCTGCTAGTTTGTCCAAAACAAAGGCTGATCTCTTTGGTATTTCACCAGATTTTGTTAGAATCTTGCTCAGAACATACTTTAGTGTTTTATGAACTTAATTATTTTTGTTATTACTGTCTAAATCTACTGTTGAAAAGCTGAGACTATAGTCGGACTGGTATAGATTTGGTCAGGACATTATATAAATCTATATATACTGCTGCCTTACATCAGCAACATTATTGCAAAGGTCAGTGTGCATTGCTCCTATGAGCCTCTGTGTTTTAGGGTGTAACTGATGACACAAAATCCTTTCTGGAGTGAAAGGAAGACTGCCAAGCCTGTCTGTGGGACTTCTCGAAAACATTAGTGCTTACCAGAAGCAAATCTAAATATTTGACTTGCCTGTACTTTCAGAATCGAAGGATCTGATGATCACAACTTCACTTTCATCCCCTGGTACGACCTCAACCAAACAGACATCTCAAATTAATTTACAAGTCAATGGCTGGTATTTACTGTTTGGAGTAAGGAAACCTGGATTCGTTTACACGTCTTCAAGAAGAAAAGCAGAGTGGAGGGACTGAATCCAATACAGGTTTGATTCATGGACTAATATCACCAACTTTTGACTGTGGAAATTATTTTGTGGAATGCCTTGTGCCCATGCAGTTTCAAAGCAATCTCCCTGAGAGCTAGGAAGTCACCTAAGTTTTCTGTGCTGCAGGCTGGAGAGAATCAAGGTCCCAGGGAGCCCTCCCACATTTTCCAGTGTCAGCAGCCTCAACCACTACACATCTTTTGATGTGAGGATTCTAAAAGGTGCAAAGGAATACTGAGGACATCTGAATACCAGGAAAACATGCCTCTAAGAACATACTCTAAAGCTCCCTACTCTCAATCACACAAGAGTAGGAGAAAGGTAAGACTCCAGCACAGTCTGGGCTTTTTTTTTCCTAAGTCCCTTGTATGGAAAAAGTGCTGCACATCATTTGGCCCTTGAGGAATGGAATGCTTTAGATTGAGAGCAACCCTTGCAGGCACTTCTGCCTCCCATTGTCATTTAGGACATCAAGCACTAAGTTAATGAGTGACAGAGCCTTCCTTCACTGTAGCCCAGAACTGATCTAGAAGACCTAAAGACTACCGTGAATTTTACCACCATCAGTTCCCTGAACTTGCTTTTTAAAAAATAAACTGACAAAACATGAATGTGTATATACTCCTTAAACATATTCTAAAACAGATCCCAGACTGTGCACCATGCTCTCAGGAGAGAATGATAAAGCAGATTGATTTGTGCAGTAATAGACAGAGCTAGGAAATAGTGACAAACACAGGGTGAGAATGTGTATGGAGGATAGCAAACCTCCTCCTTGAGGGCTTGAACAGGTAATTTCTTTCCCTTGCATTTTTCATTGCTTAAAGAGGGAAAAAACAACAAACACCCTCAAAAGGCAAAACCACAAGACAAAACCCTAACCCAAAACCCTGCAGAGGAAATGAAACCACAAGAACATGTTTCACACCAGCTAATTTCAAGGGTCTGCCATATACACAGCTAGCCTAGGAAATTCACAGGTGCACTGTATCATTCTCCAGAATGCATTGAGCTTTTTTCTCTTGATATACACACAGGTGCTTCAATGTAGTTTTAACCATTTCTTTATTTTCACTTTGATTTTTATGCAACCTGTAATCCACACATTCTTTTCACTGCCATGCAGCTGACTAGAGGCAGAGGCTTCACAATGGAGTAATCTGTCATCCCAGAATGTGTGTAATGTAGGGAAAGCTGAGCAGAATGACTTTATTTTCACAAGAACAAGGGGCAGTCCTTATTTTCACATGTAGTTGTAGTTTACAAATCATCAGTGTTTCATTTTATATGAACTGCAAAACATAAAAGAAGGGAGGAGTTAGCCAGAAACAGGAAGCAAGGATCTCGAAATGTGTTTTGACAGTTCTCCCCCCCACTGAAAGTTGGCAACACAGAACAAACAATGGCTTACGAACCAGAAGCATTGCAGGAGGCTCTGGGGAGACCTCACTGTGGTCTTCCAGTACTTAAAGGGGGCTTGTAAAATAGAGGAGAATGACTTTTTACACAGGCAGATAGTGATAGGACAAGGGGAGCAGTTTTAAACTAAAAAGAGGAGAGATTTAGATTAGATGTTAAAAAAAAAATTCTTCCCTCAGAGGATAGTGAGGCCCTGGAACAGGTTGCCCGGAGAAGCTGTGGGTGCCCCATCCCTGCAAGTGTTCAAGGCCGGGTTGGATGGGGCTGTGAACAACCTGATCTAGTGGAAGGTGTGCCTGGCCATGGCAGGGGATTGAAACTCGATGGTCCTTAAGGTTCCTTCCTACCCAAACTATGGGTACCTGGTCTTAGGAGGCTGGCTACAGGCATGAATATTTTGTCCTATTTTTTATTTTTCCCTCTTGAGAATAGTTGTCAGCTTGAAAGAAGGTGTCATGGCGAGACCAGTATCCTTTTATGGAAAATGTGTTTCAAAGAAAAGAATAAATCTCTCAGAGAAACAGCAGGAAACATATTTATAATTTCATTAGCTCAATTTAAAGTTAATATTAAGCTTCTGAAATGTGTTTATTCATTTGTTTGCTGGCAGTCTGTTTGCACATTCTCCCTGCTTAACACTGGTTTGATAACTTGTATTTTTACTCATGTGTTTTCCTCACTGTTTCCTGAGGTAAAAGAAAAACAATTCTCAATAAAGCTTTCATTTTCTTTACAGGTGATTGAATGTTAAAGGTGTTAGATACCAGAGAATGGGTGAAAATAAAGAGGGGCAACATACATAATATTAGTTAACAATATTATTTCGGTGCCTGCACAGTTTTCTCTTGCTACACTGTCGACTTCGCATCATCATTGATAATATTTAATTGACTCTTCTACAAATGCCTTCTCCCAGAAACAGTGAGATGTCCAAAATATAGCTAAATGGAGAAAAATTCCCTGAATCTCCCAATTAGGGAAAATTTCAAAGGGAGGTATAAATAGAGCATAATTGAGACTTAAGTGGTACATATCCTGTTGTGACCTTTTGCAGAGAACACATTCACCCTTAGCTATTTGAACAAAGATATGCCTGGTACTGGTCCTGTAGTAAATAAAAGACATTCCTTCCCTTTCAGTGTGAACTACTGTGTGATTTGCAGCTCCAGCATGTCAGTTCAGTTTTCTTGGAGGGGAAGAATCTGGTGTCTGTAAGCTGCTTTCTAAGTGCTTAAGTGGATTTGAGAAGCAGGCAGCCATATACTTGGGTGAAAAAAAAAAAAAAAGATTCCCTGCAGAAAAAAATTGATTTTCAGATTTCCCATTCAGAATTTAAAGGCAATTCTCTTTGTGTGCTCAATAGGTAGTAAAAAAATAGGACCTATTATAGCCAATCGCTACTCTGAGTTTACATCCAGTTTCTTCACTGGAGCTCAGATTTAGCCCAGTATCTGCCTTGGGAAAGAAATATGTATGTGAAAAGAAATGATGGAATTTGATGTAATACAGAAATAGTCCAACCAGGTATAACTAGAAATAAGAGGATGAAAGTGAACAAAGAAAAATCCATGCTGATAATGAGGAAAAATTTCATAGCAGGGAGGTCTGTTAGTCTGCTGAATGCTCTCCCAAGGGAATGAGTTGAACCCTCATTGCTTTAGTTATTTTTAAAATGAACAAAACAGTCAAAATCCTTGCAAGGAGACACTCTTAATTAACAAGAAGACAGGAAAAATGACCTAATGGGTCTTTTTTTCCATCTCCACTGTTCATGACTATTATTGTAGGCAAAACCAGGTTTGGCAATAAAATTATGGATTTCCAATTTTCACTGCAATTTTGCAGCACGCTTATTCCATAATAATAGCAGTACTTGCTCACTTTTCATTTCCCTCTGTAAACTTTTGTGTCTTACTTTTCATTCAAAGAGGGCTATTTTGTACCCCTCTGACTAAAAACGGCTGTCAGGTAGCCTAATTTAATTTAAACAATACTGCTTGTAAGTGTATGATAAATATTTGGACCTTGTGCCTCCTAATTTTCATCAAGAACTCTTCAGTCAGACCTCAAGTCCAGGGTAAGAGTACTGGGCAAAATGTCACTGCCTGTATCTATGGGTCATCCTATGAAATAAGGGGCTGCATGTACAGCCAAGTGTTGGGCTTTTGTTGATTTCCACAAACATAAATTATGAAGGCATGACATGCAGCACATCTTTGTGATCAGTAGTTAGGGCTCCTTATATGATTTCAACACTTTTCTTCTTTCCATTGAAACCAGTTTTTGACCCAGAGTGTTTTCACACTAGCAAGAGGCCCAGGCAAAGGGGATTCCTGCTCCTCTGTCCCCAGAGGCATCTCTAGTCCCCATCAATATCCTGCATCCCTTCCCTTGTTGTCCCCACATAGACTCGTATGGTGAACTGGCTCAAACAAATGGTAACTCAGCAAAAATAACAGGTAAGAAATAGTGCAAGCAATTGCACATGGTCCTTTATGGGCTTGCTTCTTAGCAGCTGGTTTTATTTTTTCAGATGATAGTGAATTTTAATGGTTAATACTGATGTCAAAACTGAAGTAATGCTGCAATGAGTCAGGCCCTGCTTCTTTGAAATGCTGTGCAAATATTTGCCAGTTACTCTTCCCAGCAGCCAGCAAGCTATGCAACCTTGTTGCTGCTTTATCAGAAGGCAGATTGATGGAGCTGAAATCCAGGAAGATCTGATTGTTATGTTACAGTCATACAGCAAGGATGGGCAAAGGGCATCGAAGCCCATACTTCATAATCAGCCCTAGACAAACCTGTGAGTAGCATGACCAAGATCACCAGAGTATAAAATAGCGAGAGACATGGTGCTAATGTGTATTTATTAGTGATTTACTGAGATGAACGTTCATCCCAAGAGTTAATCCAGGAATATCCAAACCACTGTAATTATCCCTGCACAAAGGCTCTCTATTATTTGCCTGTTAAGTAACAAAGCCTTTTCATTACCTGGCACTGACATAACTTTAGCTGCAGTGGTAGGTAGGCAGTGAACCAGCTTCCCCTGTTTGTGGGGGATGGGATGTCATGGGATGAAGCCCTCCCCCATCCCTGCGAGCTCTAGCAGAATACAAACGGGATGGCCAAACTTTTCTTCGAATAAAAATTACTATCATTGCTAATACTTCAAATTTTGTGTACCACAAACAGTTGAAATCTTATGAACTGTACAAAAAGAACAAAGGAGCAAATTCCTGTCACACACAAAAACGAAAACGTAGAAGGGCTGGCCACAGGAAGGTAACTGTATTAAAATTGGGAAAGGATCCAAAACCTGTAGTAGCTCTCTAATCTGCAACACAAGAGCAAGGATTTTCATTATGTTTTGCATTCCACATGCGCCTTTGCTTTGGAGATCTTATGCAATTGTTGATGCAGTAAAACCATTGTATTCATAATGATTTCAAAGATGTGGATGCTTCCAGGGGTTGACCTATTTTACCACTCATACATTATACACCGGGTAACGCTACTCTCATAAGGCAGAGTCATTAGTACTTAAAATGTATCTGTCTACTGCTGTCCCTTTTCTCTGCAAGGCTGCTGATTTTTTACAATTCTAAATCAATTATTCTTTGTTAAATAATTTATGTTTACATGCATCAATGGAAACTGCCCATGCACATTTTAAGGCAGAGCTCAGCGTATGTAGATGAATTAAGGCAGAGATCAGTGTATAAAGATAACTCTTGTTAGCCCATAGCAAATATTTCTGTTAAGTCTAAATAGTCCTTTTCAATTTGTGATATTTTTTACTTTGGAGATATAAGCACATACTTCCAGACCAACAATACAGCTCAGGTTTTTGGAGGCTCAGATCCAGCAAAACTCCTAATCCCATGCTTTGCTTTCAGTGGGATGAAGTCTTCCCCAGTTAAGCATGTTTGAGACCTATTAATGATCCCAAACTTTGTTCTGCACAGTAAGGTGCAAACAACTTTTTGAACATCGGTTTAATGCTTCAGGATTTTGCCATGAGCCAGACTGCAAATTTTGTGTGCTGTAGTCATCATTGCAAGGACAAACCATCCTGCTTCTTTTTGAAAAAAGAATTAATAACTGTTCACCAAATAGTGTAGTTCAGGGCTTATTTTTTTTAGATCCCCTGAGCCATCCTTCTGGTATGGCCAGCAAGTTTGAACTAGGAAGACAGCACTGATTTCTCCAGGCTCTTACCATGGACTGCCACAGTAACAACAGGCCCGGGAGAAATGTATTCTCCCACTGCTGAAGTGTTACCACGGGTAAGGCACACAGCATGCATGGGAGATGATCTCCAGAGGTCCCTTCCAACCCTAACAATTCTGTGATTCTCTGAGATGATGAGAAGGCTCAGACCAAAAGTTTGTTTGCAGCGGTGGGGGAAACTACTGGATACCACCCTTCCCCCCTCCTTCCTCCACAGGCATCTTCTTTTCTGTGGGTCAGTCTTCCCCTTTCTCCACAAAAAGTGGATTAATCTCTTGGAAGCAGCTGCACAACAAAAGCTGAGATGTCTGCCCAGAAAATCTTTCCCCTGTACCAGCTGCACTAGTGGTATTAGGGCAGAGATCTTCCCTTTACCTGCTGGGCAGAGAGAGGCTCTTCAACATCGTGTCACTCCTTTTGACCCGTCTGACTTTTTGAGACCATAGTAAGGGAGATGCCACTGCACTGCTGAAGATGACCCATCTGCTGGTCACCTCAGCACTTGGGCAGAGACCAGAGCTGCTCCTGAGGGTGAATTCAGGGCAGGACTGAGGGTTTTCCCACTTCCCTGTTGTAGCCTTACACCTTGGCTCTGGGCTGAGGTGGATGGTGTTTCTCTGCCTTACTCTGGGCTCTTGAGTACTTTGGGGCTGAAGTGTGGTCTCTAATGAGAAGTTAACTGAAACCTTTGCTGTTTCAGTGACCTCCAAAAATAGGAGCAAAGTGAAAACAGAGGCAAGAGTCAATCAGCCAGTGATTACAATAAAGAAAATGGTCCTCTGTGGAAAGCATGAAAGAGAAAACAGACTGGGTGCTGGGATTGAAGTAAGGAAAACAAGACTTGTGGGGTTTTGAGGTCTTTTACTTTACTTTTAATCCTTTCATAGTGTATTTTAAATTCATAAATAATGGAATAAAAAAGACACCAACAAAACTCAGCTAAATGATCTTGAGCCCTCAAGCCTCAATCAAAAAATAAACACTATAATGCTTTTAAAAGGAATTAGTAATGCACAATTATAGTATTCCATGTTTAAAAATAAAGCTGTTGAATAAATGAACAATACCATGGCTGAAAAGTATTTCAGCTGAAGAGTGAAATCCCTGCAGAGAGTGATCTGTGAGATTCTGCAGGAAATCTGCATTACAATACACCATTTCCATTTCCAGGGAGGGACTCACAGAAGGACACATGGAGGAGAAGAAAGAAATGAAAAAGCCCCAGTCCTTTATTCCTAGGTTGTAGGGGGCCTTGGCCCATCATTCTCATGCTAAGCAGTTACTTCTTCTACAGGTACCCAACTTAAATGGGAATATTTTTGAAAGAATAGTGAATGTGAAAAAGGCTAACAGAATGGGTTCTTAGGTTAAAGAGAACTATCTCCATAGCTCACTTAGATTAGCAGACTGGAGTTTACTTCTCTGTCTTCCTGAAAATGAAGTAAGGAGTGTGTCTGAAGCACAGGGCTACTGTGCTGCTCTTTGTCTTCTGCCCCTCCACTGCAACTACTCCACCTCTTGTTACTAATTAAACATCTTTGCAGTGGAGGAAAGGTTTCAAGCTAGATCATTAGCCCACTAGTCAACCAGCTGATGAGGGATGCGGGGTGCCAGGGTCCTAAGGCTGCTCCAGGGACAATCACGATCTGATGTGGCTGTTCTCCAGTACAGGGGATTATAAACAGCGCCCTTTAGGCCCGAGTCTTCTGGCTGTAGTTTAGCAGCTGGGGAAACGGCCATCCAGGGACTTGGATACACAAAGTGACATGTCCTGGCTGACTGCCCCATCTGAAGGCTAGGGTGCAATGGGCCCGCCTCACTTGCCTGTGGAAAGATTTACACAAGGCTGGTTTCCTTTTGCTGCAGAGTGGGAAAATTTGTGAAATCTTTGTCCAATTTGTGGGATAGGAAAAACGGAAGGGCAGCAAGTGGAAGAAAGAAGGAATAAAGTTCCTGGCTTCTAGTCCCCAGGTTACTAAGCCAGGCATAGCAGAGTGTGACTGGGACACTGGCATTAGTGTGTCCACATGGTTACTTTGGTGGAGAGCAGCAGTAAACACACAGTGCTGTCTGCACCATGCATAGCAGGCAGAGAAAGTGTTTTGGCAGATGGAAAGAATGGGCCCATCAGCTGCATAAATCTGTTTGTTGCAATCTGTATTATAACTAATACAATGGGCTGCCACCCTCTTTGTGGAAGATGACAATCTTGAAGACAAGTAGATACCATGTTTCTGTCTCCTTAGCATTTCATTACACACAGAATATCTTCTGCTTGGGTATGTACTGAAAGGAAGAGAAACCACAAAGCAATCAGCATCTGGTTATTTCTGCTAATCAGAAGTTTGTGGTGATTCAAAAAAAGTGCCAAAATTTGTCCCTGACCTCTACTCCTGAAAGCATCGACTGTCATCTTTTGCTTATAATTTATTGTGCCTTTGCATTATATCAAAATATGATCTAATTAAGGTTAGAATAATCTGATATTTCTGCATTTGTACAAACATGAATACCTGCCTTCATACCTGGCTTTAGCCACATTTTATGTATGTGCATTATATCTATGGATTTGTGTATTTATGTTTGTGTGAGTGTGTGGATGAAGAACTGTGTGTACATTTCATATAGGTGTGTACATGAGGAGGCAGTTTTAAAAGCATACCTTACATGGTATAAAATATACTGCTACATAAATCACAGGAAGAATTCCATCTCTAAATTAAAGTACACTCCAGAAAGAGCAATTATTGCCTCTAAAATGCTTCTGTTAAATTCATGAGACACCATACAATTTTATTCATGTTATCATCTATGGTTGCCTGAAAGTATAAAAAAAAACCACCTTAGCCAGTAGCGGAGAAATGTGCAAAATGCTGTCAAAGGAGTGGCAAAGGTCATTTCTATTGCCTGCCTTTTTATGCGTTCCATTTTTGTCTTTTTTTTTTTTTCTCATTGCAGTTTGTTTGTGTACATTGCAAAACTTTAATGGAAGAAAATATGAGGGGGCAAAATAAATATAAAGAAACAGACTGCTGTTCAACAGTGCTGAGCTGGTATTTCCATGAATGATGTTAGACTCGTGTTTAGAATAGAAATTTGGAAGGTCCACAAACAGAAGGTTGCAGAAATGCTTTTCTCCTTTTCTCTCTCTTTTACACTTGATACATTTTAAAATTAACATGTATTTCTGTGTAGTTTGATAAATGTGTTATCATTAAGCACAGCAGTACTGATTCTGTGAGGCACAGAAAGGAGAGGCCTTGGAACAGCTGGACCATATATTTTCTTTGTTGCTGTAGATGGCCCATTGCTCTGTGCATGGGATTTTGTTTTTGCAGGTTCAAATTCCAAACTTGCTTGCTTAACCCCTACAGTAATAGCAACTGATTAGAGTTTAACACAGCAATAACAACATTTCCATATGCAGGTGCCTGACATCAGGCATGAGAGCTCCATCTGAGATCCCTAAGAAAAGGTACCATTTTCCAGAGAGGGCAGCAAGCATTTGCAGTTTTTGTTGAAGTCAGTTGTATCAGCATGTCCTTCATTTCTCTGAGAAGGAGAAGCCCTTAACTCTGGTTAATCAGTTGAAATATTATCTTGATCTTCTCAGTAAAGTGTCTTAAATTCAGACGAGCTTTTCTTGTTCAGAATCAGGCTTAGCAAAATGTATAAATAAATGCAGAGGTAAAAGGCAAGACTGAATATAATCAGATACTTAAGTATTTTGCTGTATAAGGGCACATCTTAAGTATTTTGTTGAGTCAGTCCCTAATTGTCTGTTATGCCTGTCTTAAAATGAGATTTACAACTGTTCTGGCAATGTTTAAAGGCTGTATAGTTTAATTTCTATGGCTACTTCTTTACTTTTTTTGCTATAAGTTTGCTTTCTCCCTTCTTACTGGAACAGTCCTTCTAACAGTAAAGAAAACTCCGTGTGAAGTATAAGCACAGTCCTTGAATGAACACTTTATTCCTTGAGATAAGGAAGAACATTGTAAGTAAAATGTGATGGACAAGCTGACCTCTGTAAAAAACCCAGTGTTCCTGTTTCCACCTAAAATACCGCTCAGTAGGTGATGGTGCAGGTTTTTACCCCTCACAAGAGTCTGCATAGTTGCAAACCTACAAAAATGAAACAAAAATGGGTCAAAAATGGTGTAGAAAAGGTGACATTATAGTTAGAGGCTGCACCTCCTGTGTAGATGCAGAAATGACACCAAGCAGGGTTTGGGTGAAAGCCGTGCAAGCTTTTCCGCAGAGGTCACTGCAGAAGAGGGCTGAAATGGTAGCTGAAACAAGGGTGGTACTGGACAGTGCTCAAGTGCCAGGCAGTCCCAGCTGTACTGCCAGGACCACAGCCAAGAGAGGTGACAAGGTGCTGTACGCAAATATTTCCGTCAAGAAGGCAGAAATTCCTGAAATCTCAGTATGTTGAATAGTCTTTGGAGAGCTCTAGCATAATTTGTCAGATCAGAAGCTTTAAACTTCCAGAGTTTTTAGATGTTTAGACTAACTGGACACTAGAACCTCTAGGCCCATTTTATAGGGAAGAACAAAACACTGACACTCCAGTGATATAAACTGCTTGCTTAGTAGAAACAGTGCATCTCAATGCATTTTCATATTTATTTCCTCTATGGACAAGCTTAGATCTGGGCAGGGAACCTATTCCTAGCCCTTTGAAACTGTTTGTGGTTGAAATTGTTTTTCCTGCTGGAGCAAATCCAACATGCTTTTAGATTTTTTCATGGACAGAAAGCATATCACTGAACTGTTAAGAGCCTGCTCATAGTGAGTTAGATCAGCTACCCTACAGAACTCAGTATGGATTATTTGGGCTGGAATTTGTTTATTTGAGTTCTGGACAATGCATGTATGAACCTGTGGAACTGATGTATTCTCTCTCCAGTGTTTTTATGATTAAAAAGACAGGGAGAAAAATTGTACCTCAGAAAACCACTGTTTACAACTAGTGTCCCAAAATTAGTAGAATCCCTGTAGTAGAGACTACTACATGCCACTCAAACAGTTTTGTCTACCCAGATTTCTAGCTTTACTGCCCACCTGCCTAGCCAGTAAATATGACTGGCACAATTCAGCACTGATGTAAAATTAAGGTATCAGAAACTCCACATTTGCTTCCACCTGGCCCTGGACTGAGTGCAGCTCTGATTTCTGACATGAACGAAGCCCCAGATTCCTTAAATTAGCATTGGCTTCTGACTCAGACACTCCTACCTTCTCCCTGACCTGCAAACACTAACCTAGGCCAGCCAACTCCCCTTCCTACCAATATACCTATTAGCATATGTCTAAAAAAATAACTAATAAGTTCTCTATTTGCCCCCCAGCAAAATAGTTTTGTCAGTCTGCATTTCTCAGGGCTTTGTGAAAGGGACTTTCTTTTAACTGTGACTTGTGCAAGCGACTACATGCATAATTTCTGTTTGATAAACAGTAAAAACAATGCTAAAATTAAAACATTCTTTTTGTCAGCATATGTAGCTGGAATGCTGAAGGCTGTTCTTCTAGTAGGGAGAGATCTTGCACACATTTATTTATCTGGTTAAATTTTGTGGCTCGTTTTTAAAGCCAGCAACTTCTCAACCCCAAGCAGCAGAGCACAAGTAAAGGCAGATGGTTGAATGAAGCAGAAAGACTGACTATAAAAAGCTCAGCCTTCCAATAATGTTGCTGCCTCCCAGTTTTTTCATACAAATCTCTCCATTTTGCCTTCCAGAGCCTCACAATTAAAATTCTATTCTGCCTGTCTAATCAAGACAGCAAATCTATTGAATTGCATAATGCTGGGGATAATCAAGGAAGGATGTGACATGAATCCATTTTTCTTTACAGGTAGAAAATGAAATATTTTCTCTCTTCCCCTGAAAACAGATGGGTGGCTGAGGAATTTTTATTTGGCCTATCTTCTCCCTCTTGTTCCTCTCTACCTTTGGCACCAGCCATTTACTGCTCAGTAGATCTGCTCATCAGGGACCATCGGCATGGGGGTAAACAGGTTTCAGAGGTGACAGTGCCTTCGTGGTGTGGGACGGGCACTGCATGTGGCTCTAGATGCACGTGGATTTAAGTGGTGGTGTTAATCTCCACTGTTAATCTCACTGTTAATCTCACTGCCCACCCCTTTACTTTAAGGTTATTTTTCCAGTAGCCTGGAGAACTGAATAAAATGTGTATTTGCTCCTTAGTTGCTGTAGCTAAACCCTGCTTATTAATTTACTCTGAAATCCCTTCTGCACCTCCTCTAATTCATGTTTACATCCTTTAGGGCTGGTCTGGGCTCTGGAGAAGAAAACAGGGGCTTTCAGGATTTGATCCTGCAGTCTGTGGGTTCTCACACTTAGTTAAGTGACCAAATGTATGTGACTCTGGAGCGAGGGCACGTCACTCCCTCTCAGCTGTTTGAAGAGGAGCTGTGTGAGCTTGTGCAATGCCTGAAATTGGCACGTAGCTTCCTGTCCACCAGTAAATCCCTGAGCATCGAGGTGAACAGGCAGACTACTTTCTGTGTCAAGTCAGAGAGGGAATCAACCCAACTAAGCTGAATTGGTTTGTAACCCAATCATGCTTAATTTGGTTACAGGAAAAACAAGGCCCATGGAGTTTCAACCTTGTTCCTGTGCAACATCAGGAATCTGATTTGCGCCGATCTCATAATCGGGTGCAGACAACAAGGAAAACAAGTCCTTGCAGTGGTTTCTTTACTGAGCCGAACAAACCACATCTGATAAGCTATATAATTTGCTACAGCAATTTGTGCCAAAAATAAAAGGCACAGTCCTACAGTGCAGCACGTTTCTGAGAAAAACAGAACCCCACCTCTTGCCTTTGCAGCATCTTTGTCTTTCTTTTGCTCTCTCAGTGAGCCTGAGCAGATGCCTTCCATCCTGAATGACTGCCTCTGTGCTGCTGTGCCTGCCCTGCTCCCCAAACTGATTTTGGCTCCCTTCTTTTCTGCAGGATGATCCAAGGTGGTGGCAGTAGCAGGATTAGGAAATGATGACAGTACCTTGATGACCTTAACAGAGAAGGTTGTTTCTTGGCTGAGTGGCCCTGACTAGAGGAGAGGAAGCTGAAGATCTAAATCATCAAGTAATAAGCTCTACAACTTTTTCTAAAAGAACCCAGGCTTTGTTGTTGTTGATTTAACAGTTATTCTAATATTGCAAAAAATGTGTATCTTTTTAGTTCAGTGACCAGAGAAGGACCTGGTTCTTCGTGTGTGTTTTATATATCAGGCCGCTAATGGAGAAAAAAATGTCCTATGCTTTTTGGGGTGTGTGTGTTTTTTTCTTTGTCATGTTGCTTACAGAGAGCGAGGGAAAGAAAAAAGCAAACAATACAAAGTTCTGAAGAATGCAAGCTGTCAGCTATGCTGTGAAATAACTTGGAGGTTAAATGTGAATCCCTGCAGTATATTTTCTAATTTGGATTTTGCCAAGGTTACCTTAAAAACCTTAATGCTTTTTGCAGTGTTTACAGCAAAAACTGCAGATGTGCTTCTTGGTTATTAAAGGGAAAGCATATGAGAGGCAGGTGGACTAAGAGGAAAGGAGAATGAAAGGTCAATGATTTTAATTCTACCTCACTGAATTCCAAAGTTTGAAGGGATATATTTGCTTGAAAGGTCATGCTATGGAAGGTAAGCACCCTGAAAGCGGCGTGTTCGGGGTTGCACAGTGGAAATAAACAACAAGGTAACTTGCCGGGATGTTTGCGTGTCAAAGGTGACAAAAAACCTGCCTTTCTTTTCAAAGCCTCTCAGCCCTCTGCAAATTCACTGGGATCAGGACTGAAGTTTAAAGGCAACACACTGGTGTTTGCTTTAACTCCTTAGACAAAAGCCCTATCCAGAAGCCAGCAAGGTTTCACTCCTTACTGAAAACAACTAAAGGAGAGAGCAGCAGGCTTCGTATCAGAGCAGTACTTGAAACTTTCAGTGTTTGTGAGTTCAGTGCATTCACACTGTGTTCCCTTAAATATGAAAATTCTAGAAAAACAAATGCTGGGCACAGAGATCTGCAATGCTGACTTCGATTATGAAAATCCTTCTGACGATAATTTTGAGGCTAAATATATCATACTTTGGTCCTTTGCTTGCACACAACCCAGCACAATGGATTCCAAATTTATGACTATTGCCTCTGAGCACTACTGCGACACAACAGTGGATACTGATAATGTTATTTATTCTTCAGTTAAAGTCACCTGGAAGGAGTAAGACCCTTCAAGCCAAGTATCAAGAAAGTTTTCCTTTAACACCCACCCCTCCTCTCTGCCCCCCTGGCCAATTCTTGCACGGTTCATTAATGGGTCTTAACTATATAACAGCACTGGAAGGAAGGAAAGTTCTTACAGGCAAGGACGATGGAGGCGCACGACAGAATAAGTGACTTATACAAGGTCATGCAGGAAACCTGATGCTGTGCCAAGAACAGAGTGTAAGTTCCTTGAGTTCTAGTTAAGCTCTTTGTCCATTTACCCATCCTCCTGCCTGCTTGCCTAAGCCAAACAAACAACAACAGCCACACACACACACACGTGCACCTACGTACATGTGCACACATTACAAGACAGTATTCCTGCAAACAAACTCAACTGTTTGGAAGCAGCGGGCAGAGCGTGCTTGTGCACCTTTAGTTCAAGCAGCTCTGTCTGTATGCATTCTAATGCACGGTGCTTAAACAAACTCCACAGTTTAAAACTGCAGCCCGCTGAGCATATGGACAGTGCAATCTTCGAAAGGATTTTCATCTGGCAACGTCGTGGTGGAATATGGTTCATCCCAGGAATAAAGCACACTGGGGTTTAAGTTCCTTCCCCCAGGCACATAGGGAACAAGGGCTTTTGAAGGAATTATCACTAGAGTATTTTAACATCAGAAACAGCTCATTTAGCCCTTGCCTCATTGTCAGAAATCTTTACTTGAGGCTGAAAAGTAGCATGAGCATTGTTAGCCTGAACCATTATAGTCTGGCAGACATAACCAATGGTAAACAGGATTGTATAATGGTGTCAGCAGCTTTAGGAGTTAGCTGGTGCTGCTCAGTCTATATTTAATTGTACAGTGAATTTGACTCTCTGATTAGGCTCTCCTCCTGTATCCCGGCAAACAGCTGAAATATTGTCTCCTGCGTTAAATGAGAGGAGGATCAGGCTGTAAAGAAAGGGGCTCTTATTTTTTTGCAAAGCTGTACTCAATGAGCATGTTTTGGAAATACATCAGCATGACCTTTCAGCAATGTGCCAAAAAATGGGAAAAAAAGGGAAAGACTTTGGGAACTGCCAACCAGGAAACATTGTTTTGTTTGTTTAAAAAAGAAAACCAGAAACCCGTCCAAGAATTTTTGTGTAAGTTAGAGGCTAAGTCACTCTCCTTTATAATCACTCATCTTTTTCTGGATACTGTATTTTCAGTGAGGGTAGATAAAAGCTGGCAACATGCTCATTGGCTCTGTGTTTGGATTCAGTCCCCTTGACACTCATCTGCCTCCATAAACTTTCATCTCCTAAACTCAAAGCAAGTTCACCCAGGAAAGGAAAAAGAGGGAAGGGGGCTGGGGCGAAGGCTGGCGAACGGCACAATAAAAATCCAAATTGCAGCTTTTGCCATTTCTCAATGAAGAAAACATTAGCAATGGCCAAGAAGTGCAATAAAATGCCATAAATCACCCAGCTTTTATTTCCTGTATGTGAGCCCTACATAAAGATGATTTTCTGGCAATTTCTGGATACACACAGGTTTTGCAAGTGTGATTATTTCTTCAGGTTGTGTTGCACCGAGTAATTTCAAAACATGCACAGAGAGTGAACTGAAGAGAGACCAAAAGGTGAAAAGCTATATATACTGCTCCTTCCCCCTGCTCCCTTCCCCCTGTGCCGGCGTTTTGCAGCGTCAGCCTTCCATGCATCATCAGCTCTCCACAAGCGGTGGAAACCCCCTCCCTACAAGTCAGAGGCCTTGTGCAAAGCCATAGGATTTGGCTATCCCAAATGCACTGTGGTGCGTTTCTTATTCTCCTCCTCCCCCCTGTTTACATTCCAGCTCATTTCTCATTTTCCATGGGAAAGAAAGAGATACTAGCAGGTATAACAAGGGGCCCTTTAAATATTTCCTGATTGCTGCTTGCTAATGGGACCCTGAAACTGTCTTTTACAGAGGTTCTCACACAATGTACTTTTAGTAGTAGCATAACTTTTTTTGAAGTTTTGTTAAAGCGGGGAAAAAAGTTAAAAATAAATTATAAATTCTTTTAATGCTAATTGCTTGTGTAAAGTGGAATAACTACCATTTTGTTGAACACAAGCAAGTCTGACAAAGTCAGTGTTCCAATTTTACTTGGAGCTTGGTAATTTTTCCTAGGTGACTGTTCAAAGGGTTTAGATCCCAATTTAATTCACTTTAGGGCTTATTTTAATTTCTTAGGTAATTGGAGATACTTTTCTTCATGTTAAACAAACCTGATGTCACAGAATGATAACAAAATCCCCAACAGCCAATGTTTATATGGGACATATTAAACTTCTCCCCCGCCCCCCGAACATTTTATGCCCCCTCAAGCTTCACCAGTTGGCTAGTAAGCACCGAGCCAAATTCTGCCTCAGTGACACATATGCAGCCAGCCTCCCCTTGACCTTAATGAGAGTTCTGTGCCTACGTCTAAGGGCAGAATTTGATCCATTTTTTCCCAGGGTGGCAAGGGGCTCAGATGCATCTTCCTTCTCCTATTTTTCTCTGCTGATGGATGAGTGCAGCGCACCAGCACAAACACTCGTGGTATAGATCCTAAACATAAATGCGATGTTAATTTCAAGGTCTATTAGCAACACCACGAAAAAAAAAAAATGTTTGACAGGACAAAATCTGCAGGGGAAAAGAAAACATTATTCTCAAGCTTCAGGGAGGTTATTATTACAAACAATGGAGAATCGATAAATTATATTTAGCACTATTAAAGGCAGTTGACAGTGTTCCTTTGAGTGAGCACACCGAGGTCCCGAACACCGTGTGACTGCTGCCCGGGTGCCCAGAGCTTTCTAACTCACCATCGGGTCACGTTGGGAACACTCTGCACAGCATTTGTGGAAGAGCTGCTGGGAAGTGCACTGTGCTGAGCGCGCACACACACACACACACACACACACATCAATAAACTGAAACACAGTCTCCCTTTCCCCCCACCCCCGAGCGAGCTTGTTTTGGTTAATTTCTGAGTTGCTGAAGTGGGCTGCTGCGCACTCTCAGGGTTGTTTTTTGTTTCATTTGAAAGCAAGTGGAAAGGCAAAAGCAAACAGGGTTTTGGCTACGAAAGGATGACCTTCCTTGTAAAGAATTTAAGTCTTTTTAACTTCAGAGGGGAATGAGGCAGGAATGCTGTTTGTATCTGAACACTAACATGGTGAAGGGGAGTGGGGGGAGGGAAGCGGCATCTTCCTCCTATCACTTCGGTGCTTTCAAAGATCCCCATTTCCCAGAAGTACTTCTGTAGCAGGATAATGTAATTATTAGCAGCTGTTAAAACAAACAACCAACAAAACCAACAACAACAACAAAAAGCACAGGCCGGGACTGGCATGTCTGCACATGCCTGAATGCTCTGACCATTACACTGAAAACTCAGGAGAGGCCCCTTTCCCCGCTGCACCGCTCGGATTCCGGCCTGGCCGAGCCGCGGCGCGGAACAGCAGGGCGAGAGCTGCGGCCAGAGGCATTTATTTCCATCCATTCATGTTATGAATGCCGAACACTCCTCCATTTGATGAGCGGAGCATCGATTCTTTTGCTTCTCCAACACGCTCTCCCATAAACAAAGGGCAGAAGAGATGACTTATTTCAGATTTAGAGAAGCACGGGAACAAATGGAACAACAGAAGGAACAAATGCAAAAACTTCCATGCTTTTAAAGAGGAATATGGGGGGAGGGGAGGAAAAGAGGTTAAATGATTGTTTGCTCTGGTGGCTTTAAAAATCTGACAAGTGGTAGGATTTCTGATCACCTCTTTTGTTGTCATGAGGCTCGTTCCTGGGATTGCAGGAGGGGGGTGGTCTGGGGGGGATGCAGATCTTTCTCTCTTTCCTTTTTTTTTAACAAGAACCTTCAGGGCCTTAAATTCTGGCTAAAAGTTTATAAACATGATCCTGGGAATCTGTAAAATCCAAAAGCAAATAAAAGCATTCCCATGCGAATTGTTTATTAAAATCACATGATTTTTAAGCAGCTCTCATGATTCCTTGGGCCAGTTTCACGATTCTGAATGCTCAAGGCTGGCAGTATAAATTCTACCTGCTCCTTGGGACTACTTTTTCTGATTAGCCGGCTCTAGGCAGCTCCTTGGTCTGCAAATTCCTGTTCAGAATCCTCCATTCATTTATTAACAAGGCAGAGGGGCACAGGTAGAGTGTCAGCCCCATGAATATGAATGCCCTGCTTGACTGATCCGAGTGGCAGGCACCAAAGCAGAGACTCACAGCAATTTAAAACGTGACTGCCTCCAACAGTGCGCACCCTCCCTCGCCCCCTCCCTCCCTCCCTGCTCCGAGGACCCATCCCACGGCCGGAGCAGCGATCCGGTGTGTTGGTGCAGGGCCGCCCTTCATTTAATCTGGGCCTGCAGTGGCTGAGGCGCGGCCGTGTTCGGGGTGTGCTGCCGCAGCTCCGGGGGAAGGCCGGCGGCCTCCGGCCCAGGGGCAGGGCGGGCAGGAGGGTTCGGAACCGCTGTAGCAGAATGCACCGGCTCCCATCCCTGAGCCTGCAGCCGAAATGAAATGCAAAATGGCACATATCGCATGCATATCCCCTTTGTCTGGGAGGGAGAGACTTCTCTCTTTAAAGGGGCAGTACGCAAAAGCAGCGAGGTTTCTGACGCTGCTAAGCTTCCTGGTGTCTTTCCAGGCTGGATAATAATTGGCAAATGTCAAAGTCTTAAACAATATTTAGCGGTAGTTAAAAATGTGACTAAACCCCGAAGGTTGGTATTAAATCCAGACAAATCCCTTTAATATACTGGGCCAGACCTGCTGTAAGTATTTATGAAACTTTGCAGCCTGGACCCCTCTCCACTGATAATGACGGTCAGTCTTGTTATCATGGACCTCTTCCTTTGTCCTTCCCTTGCCCGCCAGGCAAAGAAGCTCTGCCGCTTACATTTTCTTCTTGACCCTCCTTGTCCTTTTCTCAAGTGCCTCTTATGCTGGTTAGATAAAAGGTAGCAGTGTTCTAAAACGCTGCCTCTGTAGTTTTGCTATGTAAAATGACATTCATTCTGAAGAGTGGTAAGAAAATAATGATCTCATTAGAAGAGAGTTTAGCTGTGTAGTGGTTCCTCTCTGTAGTGGAGATTAAATAGCAGCTAACTACAAACAATAGTCATTTAAACAAAGAGCCGGCATCAAAGTTATTATCTCTCTTTCTGTCCTTCAAAAACATCATCAGAAATTGATCCTCTCACCACTGCACATTTTCATCAAAGGTCCTGAATTTCCAGCTTGAAACACTAATTGTTTTGTGCATGCATGAGTGTGTCTATGTATGTTCTAAACTGATTTCTCAGGTTGGTGTTCTTAACTAATTGCTGGTGACATTTCACTTTTTTTGGCCATGAACTTTCTCCATTTTTTTTTTCTTTCTTCCTCAGAAAGAGAGGATACAAATCCTGTCTCAAAAAAGAGAGGTGAAGTGGCAGAAATAAAGGAAGTAATAATGCGAACAGCTTTCCCTCTTCTGCATACGAGGAATGCTAGGAGTGCATGGTCACTGCACATTTGGGAAATGGAATAAAAGAGATGGTTCAGAGTTGCAGATGCTGCCCGGACTGTAATCAGAATAGGAGAAGGATGGGAATGATGAACCTGGGATTTCCAGTTTCATGCCACATCTAGGAGAATGTTAAAGTGGACTTGCCAGGCAAGAAGCAAGGAAGCTTTGAAAAGAAACAGCCACCCCCCTCTCCTCTGACCCAGCACCCTCGACCTCCTCAGGTGATGGTACATCATTTGTTTCCGTTCTGAAACGAGAACCTACTTTCCTTGGTTGAAGCCTGCTCACAGCAGAATGTCCGCTCTTCACACTCATGCAGCTTTTGAGCTGTGGGAGAGGAATGAAAAGCAAACCATCCAGGAACATGTTGCTTAAAAATGGAGCTGTCTGGTCGCTGCTCATGCTGTTGCAGTTGCTGCCATGCAACACCAGTGAGGGGCCTGCGTTTCAGGGATGGCAGCAAGCGAAGGAGTGGTGTATAACGATGATTATGATGCTGGTTCATATATGCATACATGCAGCAAACCCCAAGTTGTTTGATTTGTGGTTGACTCAAATTCGAGCATGCATTCTACGTCAGTTAGGAAAGAACAGCTTGTGAGAAAATTACGCTCACTGTAGTGCATGAAAATGCTTCATTTTTCTGAACTTCTTTGTTCAATGCAAAGAACCAGATTCACGCAGACCCAAAATACAGAGCTGTCACTGTTTTTTTAAGGGCAGGTGTATGCAGTCACCTGTGTTTATCGTGACCTCCAAAGGCCAATTATATCTAGGAAATCTGAAAGAAAAATGTCAGGCTTTTTTGTTTGAGATTTCCTGTGAAAAGTGAAAACTGAAGCAATAGCTCAGTTACAGCCTCAGTCTAGTTGGGGTTGGTCTGATCTGAACAGATTCTTTATGGAACAATTCTCTTTGCTGTGGGAAACATTGTAAAGTATGTATTTTTCTTTCCTTGAAAGTACATTTTTATTGAAAGAAACTTTTTTGTCTTTTAAATGAAAAACATTTTGACCAAGTCAGCTGGGGATATAAAAGTGCCCAAATACTTGTGAATCTAAATTCCTGACCTCTGATCTGGAGAAGTTACTGAATGCATAATGTTGAAGAATAGCAAAAAGGGAAGAAGTATAATAAAAGATAATAGCAGTGACTTCTACTACCCACATCCAATCGAGAAAGAAGTTATCTAAGGACATTGTAGCACTCGCAGAAGCAGCTAGAAAGAAAGCAGGAAGAAAGAGAAAACAAATTATGATTAAATGGCGAAGTTCAAAATGCTGTTTGAGGTAAGCAAGATCCTCTGGAAAATGGAGAGAGAGCAGGAATGAAGCCAAAAGTAAAGAGTGCAAGCTATGATAAGAAAAAAGAAGATGAAAATTCTGAAGAATGGCAATTACTTGATACTAAGGGTTATTTAAATATGTGAAATACTGTAAGCCCATCTGTCCACAGGATTTCAAGGATGCAAGGAAAGCAATTAAGGGGAACAGGGTTCTTCCAGAGAGTTTTGACAACCCCTTTGATTGCCAGCAGGGTAGATGGTACAGAAGGAATTCAGTGAATTTGTGGAAGAGTCAAATTAGTTTCACGTTGTTCCTGTGCTACAGTGCACAAAAGCATTGCCTTGCAATGCCAGGCCATCTGTGCGACCTACCTGGGGTTGTGGCTGGAAACACTTCTTCCAGAGCTGGTGACAACCTGCAGGATGGGGACTTGGGCGGATGGGCTGAATCCGTGGGAGCTGCCTCTGCTATTTCTGAAGGGTTTTTTCATGCTGCTACAAGGCTCTGGTAGTTCAGCTCTGCTGCTTGCCCTGCCTCTCTGGGGAGCAAAGCAGTCAGGACAGCAGTGGCTAATGAACGGAGCACAACAGCAGGAGGTCTTCCACCCTGGTCTATTCATTGTGGCCCCCTTAGCAAAACTCCTTCACTCACAAAACAAGTTTAATGCTGTCTCTGATACAGTGTATGGCTACTGTACCTTGACTTTCAATTACATTAAATCCTATTATAATCACTTTCTTTATAACAAATCCTCTTTAACACCTGAAAAGCTCAGTTCCCATGGGTGCAGTGCTGTGTTCTTGAAATAAAAAACAGTGGAATTCTAATGGAAATGCATTAACTGGGAGAATACTTTGAAAATGTGCCTGGCATGAAAGGCCTTCAGCACGAAGCTTACATTCAAATAGCAGAGGAGAAAAAAAATTTCCAGAGCCAAGCACTTGTACACCAGCTGCCTTAAGATAGAGTGTCTGAATCACTGTGTTATCACAGTAAAACATCTTGTATGGAAAATCATCACTATCCAAAGACAGGTCAAGTACAGGTTATCTAAGTACTGTTATTATAGAACTGAATGTTTTCCATCAAAACAGGAGCAAGAATTTGAAGAGATTTACGGTGATGGCCAAGAGGCTCAGTGGTATAGTTGATAAACCATGGAGCTTCTTTGCGATTTTTTTATTTGTTGTTGCTGCTTTTTTTTCTGGCTGGCGGAAAGACACCAAAAGTAGTATGCCACAAATTCTTTTCAGGGTTCTGCCCTTCCTGGAAAAATAAAAGATTTTGTGCATGATTCACATGATGTTTGGTTTTTCTCATATAAAAATTACCCTGCTGTTTTCTATTAAAATTAGAAATAATGACTCAGTTGCACTTCATTGGGGGAGATAGAGAGAGAGGAGAAGACTATTTCTAATGCTGATGCAAATCTGGTGCCTCCATCCAAACAACTGGGTCTTTCTCAATGCATTTTACATACAGCTTGAAAAGGAAATGCTCACTCAGGGGTTCTAGGAGATAGCAGGTAAAATGAATGACGTGAATAATTCATGCCTTTAGGGTACCATACACATCTTGGTCTGTTTCCCATGCTAGTTGAGTTTGCTGAGGGAACCTGAAAGCCTGAGCTACCCCTTTATGCTTACAAATTATGTGTGGGGTTCTCTCACACACTGGCCAAACACTGAAGAATAGATAACACTTTTACATACAGTTTTTAGCGGTAGAAAAATCCTCAACCCTGTTCTTATCCTGTCTCAGTACTGGTTCATGCCTTTGCTTTCTTGGCACTACCCCTAAGTGGGGAATACACTGCAGGCACAGTTTGTAGTAAATGTTTTCTTGTGTAGATCTTGCTTGTGAAATAAGTTAGCTTACACTTTAACTTACATGACCCCTCTTGGTACGTACATACCTTCTTTACATGCCACCAAATTTGGTTGCATTTCAACCAGATTTCTGGCAGTGGTGCTGGCAAATGCCGTGCTGAGCTGGGAGGACTACTCACATGTCCTTCTAGAGCACGTCAGCAACAACACAAAAATGAAATAATGATCATGATTTTCCAGCGTAGGCAACTGCCTTCTGACCTAGAGCTCTGTTTTGGTGATAGTGGGGGGACCCATATCAGCTTATGATGACTGTGAACCTGCACCCTGAGGGGCTGGAGCCTGTCATTAAGTATGTGCACACATTTCTCCTTGCTTGTCAAGCTAGGGACACAATGGTGAATGCAGGCATGTTCTGCTGCTAGAATATGGCAAAATGTGACGGCTTTGTTGAATGGTGAATGTGCACTGACATAAGGCAATACTCTCTTCCAAAGGAAAAAACCCATTATTTTTTTCTGTATAGAAATCTTTTTATAGATTATTGTGTGTATAATTCTGCGGAAGTAGCATACTTCTTCTTGCAAAGTGGAGCTAAAAAATTGTCTGAATTTTGTGGAAAGGTTATGTAACTGTACTCTTTCTTTAAATAGTACTTTTTATTCATACTGCTTACTTTCTCATCAGTAGGAAAAAAATATTTTCCTAGCACAAAAGGTAATTTCCAAAGGACTGTAATTAGTTCATGAAAACTCTGCCTTGTGTCATATCTCCTCAGCTGAAATGGAAAAAAGGAGGGACCTTTTTCTTTGTTAAAACAAAAACATAGCATATGAGGTAAGGGGACCTAAAGGAATCATATGACAATTTATGTCTTAGGTCTACAGAAAATGATATTGCAGCAGTACTGTAGATTCATGACTTCTCACTTTGATTGCCAACTTTTGGAAAACCTAGAAGTGGCAACTGTCATCTATTTCTTTGCTCATCTCTCCTGAGAGAGAGCCTGGAGCCTTATGGAAAAGAGGTATAGTTCAAGTGCTAATGGAGAGATAAGAAGCAAGCTATAAAAGCCCTAATACTGCAAGGTGACTCTAGCACAGTCACACAGACTTTTGATCTCTGAGGATTACTTGCATTCGCCATCATTTTTTTGGTCCCAACAGGAGGAAAGGGGTACTCACAGAAAGAAAAGGACTGCCAGAGATTTGGGTAAAATGAAAGGAAAGAGACACTGTGTAAAAAGATCATAAATTTAGCAATAGCCAAAGACAAGAAGAGAAGAAAAAAGAAATTATGGGAATAAGAGGAACTAAAATCTTCTCACCCTCTCACATTCATCTTTCCTCTATGTTCTTATTGTGAAGCACTGCCAATAAGTGATTTATTTTTTAATAACAAACACATGATGCAACCATTTGTGCTGCATCCCCTAGATGGATGGTCATGGATGAAGAAGGGAGAAATATCTTCTGAACAAAGGTTCTTATTTACATAAAGATATAGCTAATCCTAAAATCATAAAAAATGATACTGTAAATAAATTTGGGGCCTATAAATAGAACTCAATTTTAAAGGGCTTACTTAAATAGGCTCAAACCACAAAATAGAAGTTTATTGAAATATGGTTTTAAATAGAAGTTTATTTGAGTAGGCACAAGCCATAAATTTCAAATCCAGATTTAGAAACCCCGAAATTTTAGGAGTGTTTGTAGCTATGGTTTTTGTTTCATCCTGTTATATTGGAGGTTACTTTTCATTTAGATTAGGGTTCATATTACATACGTATCCAAAATCTGGAGCTTGCTTATGTGCTCTGCTTAAAAACTATAACTCAGGAATGAATGAGAACCTCTTGATTTTTGCCGGTTGTATTCCAATCAAATAACTATAATTTTCTTTTGTAGTTCTGTTGTTCTGTAACAACCAATTTTAACCTGAGGTTTTTCAATAAGCATAAAGACATTGACCATTAAGTTGATGAAATTAGTGAAGGTAGGAAAGCTATAAAAAACATTATAAGGTGTTACTAAGCATGCGTGTGAGGAGATTGGGAATACTATATGGTTTATTACTCGAGGAGCAACATAGAATACTGTAACTAAAATCTGTTTCATAATTCATACGCACAAGAGGATAGACTTAGGGTTGCAAATGGTGTAACTCAGCAAAATTCAATGGAACTATGCCAGTTTATAACAGGAGGCTCTCTGCATCTCAGAGGAGTTGACTTTTGCTTCTGGAAAAAATTATCAGTGCAGTGACAGCGTCTCCCGCTGCAGCTGGCACGGAGGGGCTGGGTGGCAAAAAGCTGCTGTTGCCCTTGATGGGAGCTGGCTCTGACAGCAAGCAGCGGCCATGCTTTCACTAAAGGCTCGTCCCTGTGGGGCTAGAGAAGAAGAGGTGGAGTTTGACACTCTCTGAAGCAGGAAAGGGAGGAAAGATGCTGCCAGGTAAGCACGTTGGCAAAGCTGCAGCACCCCACTCTGCCTGGTTTCTCTGCTGGGAAGATGGGCACTTAAACGTTCGTGTAAGGAGGGCAAGGTAAATATAGCAGGAAATGGCAAAGCAATGTGTGACTGAAGCTTTTTGGTAGGGCTCCTGGCTCAATCTGATGAGTCATTATGCTTTGGGGAAGCAGAAGAGCCCGTGTGAAATCCAGGCTCATGTTCACAGGGAACTGCGTCTTTCCTGCTGCAGAACAGGCTGCTGCTGTGGCAGGTAAAGGGATGCCTCTGAAGAAATGACACCAGGTTGCTTGACATATCTGCTCTTTGGACTCAGTTCTGGTTTGCAGCAGTGAAGTGTGCTACAGGGTCCTTAAGTGAAAGCCTGACCGTGGTGAAGCCCATGAGTTTTTTCTTATGACCTGCAGTGTAGCAGGGATTTTAGCCTTAGGTCAAACCTGCTCTGAAAAAGTAATGAAAAAAACCAACAAAACCTCTGGGTCTTCTGAGACAGGAAGTGCTTAAAATTCCCTTACTAAGATTACACCACTCTGCCCTTTGAATACTTTGCTTACACCTTTGTAGGTGGCCTGACTACACACAGGGAGTTGGAAATTAGAGTGGAGGGCAGTCAGTATTAGCAGGTATTTGTTGAGTATAACAAAATAAACTAAAGGAAATACAGAAAAATGTCTTAATTTGTCTAAAACTACATGGCCATCCTTACTGGACTTCTCATAGACTCCTTGAAATTTTACACATGTGATTCAGTATTTAGCCATGTCTGCCTTCCAGTCAAGAAGAGTAAAAAATTCTTTTGCTTACCATTCCATTAATTCTTTAACACCTGCTCAAATGCATGATTCTCCAGGCTGTAGCATGCTCAGAGATGAGAGCCTGCAGGATAAATACTAGCTAATACACTAGAAATAGTGCAGTATCCCTGTGGAAGATGAATTAAGTACTTGATTTTGGCTGGGTGTATGGTGAGGCTGTTAGGAAGAAAAAAGGAAGAAAAAAAAAAGGGATTGCTGAACTGTGACACAGTGTTTTAGAAATTTTATATACCTCCTTGTGTAGCTTCTGTAGGGCTGCTGGAGACCTAAAGGAAGATCAGTTCAATTAATACAAGGCAGCCAAACCTTTTCAAATAGCAGATAGCCTTTGAGTTTCAGAAATGTGTCTTATGCTTTTGGCAAAGGTTGATGAGTCATATATATTCCTTGTATGTTCAACACGAGGATCAGGCTAAAATTAACCCCATTCTGAGGTAGAAGGAAAGCAACTTGACACTGTGATCCATTATGCTAAAGAGAAATGTTTCTGTCTAAACCCAGAGGTAAACTGCACAGACAAGGAGTCATTGAAATGAAATATGTGGCCAATCTTGTTAGGCCTAGGTCAGAAGCAGAGATATCTCTCTATTTCTGTTCCTCCACCTCCTAAGTACATTTAGCCTTTACACTATTAGACTTCCCTGGGCCCTTTTAAAAAATGTCACCTGCTCCACAAATTCCAGCATTTTGTATTTTTAGATGCTGGGGTCAGGATGAGTGCAAAAATAATGACATTTCTGCCCTTACAAGTAATTCCTTCATTTTATTGCTTGTAGGAATGAGCCATAATACAGAGTGAAGGAAAACTGCTTAACCATTTTAACCTCTCACAGTCTGAGAGAGAAATTACAAAGGAAAGGAGCCTCTTCCTAACCCAGTAACCTTCCTTGTACCTACCACCATCACGAAGAAGTCCCTTCCTGGTGTGCTTTTGAAGCGATGTGCATGGTGGACAATGGGGAAGTGTATTGTAAAGGCATTTTGTCCCTCTAACCATTCTGGAAAGCAGCTTTGACAGAAACCCAGCTGATCTGATACTCTCATTTCTCCAATCACAATTTAATTTTTTTTAAAAATTTAATGTAGCACTTACTATTTTTTCCCTTCAGAGCAAGCTCAAATACTTGTTTTAGGCTCTCTTTCTGTCTTTGAATTAAGACCCTTTTCTCCCCCTCTGCCCCCCTTAATGTGCAAGGCTATGTCACCGCTCCTGAACGAGGAAGTGAAGCTGTTTTTTGTGGAATCCATTATCACTGGCAGACCCCAACATGCCATTTTCAAATGGGAAGATCTGGCTTAAAATTTTTTCCTTCCAAGACAAGTCTGGCTGCTGAGTCCACAGTAATTCCCATTTTATGTGAGGGGGGGGATATTTTCTCAAATGAACATTAGCTTTCCAAACATAAATATAAAAACCCTTAACAACCCATTTTTCACTTTTTATCTAGAAGGTCCATTATATTTGAGACCTGGCCATAAGTGTGATAAGAGCTTCTCAGTCTCGCTGTACTTTAAGGTTTGGACTAGTAATTCTGGTCTCTGGTGCTTAATTGTCTCAAAATGGTGTTCTCTGTTCCTGCCTTTAACCAGCTGAGATTGCTTCAAAATATGAAGAGCAAGACTATCAAAGGGAAAAGACAATCTCACAGAGGTATTCTCAGAAACACTGTATTAAACTGAGTCTTCTGGGAATACATTTTTAAAAAAGGATCTGATTTACCATAAGGCTGCCTTGCAGTGGTTAGCCTGGTGTCGTTTTCCTCGGGGGAATACACTCAAGTGTGGTGGTGGGGTAAAGAAAAGCATGTGTTTTTTATTAAGAACTTTTAGCCCTTTACCATTTCTGTAAGGAAACACCAGCGCAGATGATAACCGAGCAAAGGAAAGATCATATTTTAAGTGAATTCCTCTGCAATCAGTGATGATTTTTCATGCCTTTTCATCACTTCTATTAGTATTTTAAAGGAGCAATAAAGAATACATAGCTATTAAACCCATGAAACCCTCCACAAACCCTCTGATGCAAAAAAGAAAGAAAAACAATCTAAACCATTCATTATAATTTCAACGTTTGTCAAAAACATGATTTAAAAATAGAAAGGAAGGAGAAATTACGTGTTGATCTATATTTAGTGTAATCAGGCTTTTGAATGAAGTTTTGAGGCCCATATTTTCATAATTGTGTGTGTGCAACTGATTGGAATTTTATGGCAGGCGAGCTTTCCTTGAGGGAGGGAGATAGATTACTGAGTCAATATTTGAGGGCTCTTTTGTTTTGCTTTGTTTTAATGTTATTGGAAAGTCTGGGTGGCAGCCATGATAAGTACTTTACAGCTCACAGATTATTAAAAAAAAGGAGAAGTAATTATTAAAAAAAAAAAAAGAAGAAAACAATCAATTGGTTGCACATGGCCAATACAGGAGAGCAGTGGTTTAAAATATTTGTTGGGTGTACTTTACATCTGTGGAAATGCCATATGAAGCTGTACTAATGATCAGGATCATTTACTTGAGAAGAGACTTATGGATCAAGTTAGTTGTGTTAGAAATTCAGACCTCATTTGAATGCTACCTGTGAGGCTTTAGTGAAATGAAGAGGCGGGGGAAGAAGGGTGTTGTGCTGTCTGCAAAATATTAATAAACAACAAAGTAGAAAGTTTTGCTCAATGCAAAAACTTTTAAAGTATACTTCTCCTGTGCTAAATACGTCCTTGGTATCTCAACAGCTTTGAGTAATTCTTAAGAATCTGTCAAAAAAAAAAAAAAAAAAGCATATCTTTATATAATCATTACCCACTTCTGTCCGTGTATAGGTAAGTTTATTCCAGCAGGATGCAGGTGACCCTTAGACCAGTACTGCCTACATACAATATTTTCAGAATTCTGGGAAACACATTAAGAAGTTACACTTCTGGAAACAATACTCCTCTGTCAAATCTCGTAAAGCAATGCAAACCAGAGAGATTCCATAAACTTTGCAAGTCTTGTACAGCCATGTTTCTTGACAAAAGTAACTCCCCTGTTGCCCTTGGCTCTGAGGAGACTTTTTGACTTGTCTTTTGCCATGCACTTAGAGTAAAATGAATCCTTCAGCTTAATGAGATGTTGTCCATTAAAGAAGCTGAGAGACCAGATTTTATTCTTTTTTATTTCTTCTAAAAGGCTTTAGAGAACCAAACATTAATTAAAGTATATAGGTGCGTGTGTACCCACATATACACACACACACAGATATACAGATGTAGTCCTAAGTGGAGCAGCATTTTATCTCCTAAAATTTCAACAAAGTATTTTTTAAATATACACAAAATGAAACCACCTACTATTTGAAAAACTTGACTTCAAATGTTGTGTTCGATTTTTTTGGTGTTTCCAACCCTCTGTGTTTCCTGGAGTGGAGTTGTGTAATCTCACTAGAGAAAACATAAAAGACATACACACTGGACTACTTAAGTATGAAGTAACCGAAATCAATCACTGCTTTAAGAAAAGTAGCCGCATTACCTTGTTGTTTCTCTGTCCTCTTACACAAAACAATTTTGTGCCAGACTGAACACCGGATAGTTTCTGTTAAAAAAAGTTGTAGAGTCATAATTTCTGGTTTATTCTCACGTTAGTTTAGGCTAATCATCATAATAATATCAACACTATCTTGCTTTTTTCTGAATCCTTAATTGAGGGATCTGGGAGATCATAAAAAAGAAGGAAAAAAGAAGAAAAAAGAGCTAAGTATATGTTTTCCTGATTTTAAAGTTGGGAATCAGAGACAAAGTAGAGAAAAGTGATTTTCTCGGTGTCACCCAGGAAACCAGTGGCAGAAAGGGGGACAAAATCCAGATTTGGCAAGAACCAATACGACATGGTATCCACTTTCTCCCCTATCATTGGTGATATCACACTCTTCCTCAGGCTACTTGCCTACCAAGCATGCACAAGAATGATTTTTCTCTTGTTTATTATCACTCAATCTATTTTTTCCCCTGAAACTAAGCACAAGAGACCCATGCTAAATTTCACATGTCAGAATCAGACATTTTTGCAGTAGCTGTGTTACCACCTTTTTTTATCTTTACAATGAGACTATATCCTTTGTTCTTCCATTCCTCATAAAACTGACAAAATCATTTCCATCAGAATTTCTTTTTAAGAATCACCTCAGTCACAATATAATAGTGAAAAATTGAAAATAGCCTAAGACTGAATGTTTGGAGAAATCATATCCATGACACTGGTGTCTTAAATGCAACATATTTTGTTTGGGGACCACTTAGGAGGGCAGTCATATTCATGGCCATGAGCAGAGTTTGGGACACCCTGTCATATTCCCGGTGTCCAAGGTGTGGCTGGCTGAGTTTTGCCCTCCCATAACAGAATGTTTCTTCCAGACTTATTTCTTGATAGCTGCTCTGCATCTCGTGGTTAAGGACACACATATATTAAAACCTGAAAATATATAGGTGGACACCACTTTAATTTCAGTGAGGCAGGTGGCAGATCACTTGAGAATTAAGGTGAGATGGAAATTGCTATCATTAAACCAGACTTTTGGAGGTAATAATGATCCGGCAATAAAGTGCTGACCGTAATAAAAAACCCAAAAAACCTCCCAAATAAGTAAAAAACTCTGTGTCTCTCACATCTTTCAAAAGTCCATATGGTTTTCTCTGTCAGATATCTGTGAAACACAGCAGATATGGCATGATGTCTTGGCAGCAAGCTTTGGTTTGGTCCAGGGAAAGATGGAACTGGAATTTTGGCATCAAATATGTTTTGCTGTATGGTGGAAGAGCTCGCTTTCACCTCTTCAGCTTTTGGAGATGACTGGAAGAGTGAGAAGGTTACAAACACTTCACCTGAGTTTCTCTGGCTGTGGAGCAAGAGCTGGGGGATCTGGACTTGGTGTCTTGTATTTGCATGTCTTTCTTTTTTTTTTTTTTTCAGAGGAAATTCAGCCCCAGTGCTGTCATCACCTGGCTTAGTGATGACTTTGCAGTCATCTGACTTGTTACATCAGGACAAAATTCACTGCCCTTACAGCCGTATCCTGCCATGGAGTTGCATGCTACTGACTTCAATGGGAATCCTGTATATCAAACAGTGACTGGATATGCCTGTAGAATAGCATATAGTGACATTATATCCCATGAAAGCAGCAAAGAACAATAGCCAAAGTTCCTGCTAGGCAATAAAATTATGCCTATTTACTTTTTCTCCTCCCCTCATCCTGGGAAGCTTCCATAGCATGAGATGTAAATTTTGGGGCTGTTAATTTCTAACATTCGTTTTCATTGAACAAGATCTTAAAAATATGCCACAACTTAACAATTCTATTGACAAAGTATCCAGTGAAGAAGCTTTTCATAAAAAAAATAGACACAACTGACATTTGATCTTGTAATTTTTTTAATTCTAAAAAAGGAAATTAAAGAGTTTTCTCTTAGTAAAATTAAACAACGAGCCCTAACAACAGGAATGATACTGGCCTGGATCCAAAACCCTCTGAAGTTCATGCAGAAGCTTGCATTGATTCCAGTGGACTTTGGGTCAGATCAGTTTTGAATTAAAGACAAAATATTAGCTTTGTTACAGAAATGTACTTGTCCTCATTTGCTTGGTATCACACCTGCTCACATAGTGCACATATTTTTACCTGTTTCGTCTTCTTCAGGTGTGGCACAATTGGAATTAAAATAAACAGCTGAACCTCCACACATAGCATGCGTGAATATTATCCTGGAGAACAAAGAATCAACAAAATTAATGCTTCCTTAGAGGTTTCTTGGCTATATAAAGACATTTGCCTTGTTCTGGGTAGGGGATTTCCATCTTCTGCAAGTACCTGGGCAGGGATTTTCCCCTAAAAGGTCTTGTAGGATAAAGAAGTGTCTCCCTCCAACTGACCCCCTTTTTCCCCCACATACTCTCAAGCCCAAGCCCTTATTTGAGGAATCAGAGTTTTCTAAGCCATTTTCTTCCCAAGCTGTCCACGAAAACCAGGATTCCTAAGAGTTATGTATTGCTCACAAATGTGTCAGCAAACTGCTCATTTGCCAGAATTTTTTCGTTAGTATGCCCACTTATTTGGGTAGGGTTTTCAAAATATTTATTCCCTTTACAATGAGTGTGGCACTGTGAGATGACAGGTTCCTCCACCTAAGTTGAGATCAAATTACCCTGCACAGATAAACCAATAGCAAATGTGACTCCAACAGCTAAAACAGGTTTTCCTCTCTCATAGGGGAAAGCATCCATATTTTAAGTTTGCATTGCATCCTATCAGATAATGCTAGACCTTATAATCTAATGCAGTACTTACAATACCCATAAATCACTCAATCTGACATAAATGCAGAGAATATTAATTCTTTTCTTTGAGCAGAATGCAATCATGCCTTCATACTGCCTTAAAACCAGTGAGGAGTCATATCCAATAACTATCCCAATTATCTCTCAGCACAATGTTTTCCACCTGCAAGGAATGATTATGTGTCAGTAATGATGATAAAGTCCTTAAAGAGATGTTGATGCCTCATGGAAAAATTTGAAAGACATATTGTTTAGAGAGAGTTCTGCTTACAGACTGCATCACATATATCTGATGTATTTCTTTTCCCTATTTTTTATTACTAAGGACATATGCATAAAGAGATATTGTGTGTCAGGGAAATAATCATATAGCTAAAGTAGAAACTGGCAATCATGTGTGTTCTATTCTTGTTTTGACAGAGACTTCACAATGACCTTGGGGAAGTTTTGTAACTGTTCTGTGTCCTACTCCAATGTGGAGACAATGCCTGTACGAGGCTGAGTGTCAGTTCATGGCAAGATGTTCCATAATGTTGGATGAAATGTGCCAGGAAAGTGTTAGAGCATGTTCTTACCATTTATACTACAAGTCGCAGTTCTCTTCCTATTGAGCCTGAATACAGAAATGAACATCTGTCCATTACTGTTTTAGCTGCCATAATAGAAGATGTACTGAAAAAATTGCAATTTAAGTAGTAAAAATCAAGGAAAAAAGGGACAGAGAAGACAGTGATGTTGAGAGGAGACAGTCTTTTATCAAAGTTACAGTAGTTTTATGTATCAAAATATGGAAAAGAATCTGTATTTCATGTCTTGATTGTTACCTCTACATGGGCAGATAGAGCTGTCCTAATCCCACTGAGCTCCACCCTGCCAGAGATGTTAGATGGTTGCAGTAGTTGGAGCCTGGTGTTATGTGAACGTGGCTGAATGGCTTTTAGACAGGAGCTATCAGAGGAGCTTTCGTCTCTCTGTGTGAACAACTCTGGATCTCACAGCAAAAAAATGTTTGCTAAACCACAGCCCCTCTGACTGCAGGAGGTAGTGAATGTGCCTGCATTGCAGAATTTGACTGATTTGCAGACCTCACCAACATTCACTCAAAATATGCTTTCCTAGCAGCACTATTCTGAGTGTTTTAATGAGCTGTACCTCCTGCAAAACAAGCAAGTACCAGAAACGTACTGCTTCCAGTCCCCTCCCTCTTTTCTTCCCTCTGTTTTTTCCTCTCTCTCTCTCTCTCCTGGAAATCTTTGAAGAGACTCTCATCTTGTTATTGAAGGGTTTTTCAAAACATAGGGTCGAAATTTTAGGGTTCTCTTCACCTATCTTTAAAGCAACGTGAACATCTTTATAGTAAGTATCAGTTTTCAGGATGACCAAATTCTAATATCCACAAACAAAATTTTCAGAAGTCAGACTCTTATATACAAAAGTTCTAACCACCTGCAGCTCCCAGAAACTTTAGCAGGATTAGCACTGACTGCCATTTCTATACAGAAAGTCACCTCTCTACACAGGTCTGTGTTTGAGTTTGCAGGACCTGCTGTGGGCAGCCAGGAGGAAAGTTAAGGTTCTTTGCAGGGTCCCTTCAGCTTGTTGCCATGCGACTGACAGCCCGACAAGTGAACCACAAAGGTTTATGTAATCACCTGGACTTTTAATTGTGCCCCTGTACTGAATTATCTCCCCTAATTTTTGAATTTATCTCTCTCTTGTTTTAATTAACAGTGCTTTTTGATCTGGCTGTCATCATGCAAACTGTATTGTTAAAGGGTTTTAATAACTTCCTGCATGTGCAGCAAGTAGAATCTAGCACATGTTAAGGGACATATGTCAATCATCATTGACTTACACTTAGATTGCATTGCTTTTGTGGGTTTAAATCAGATCCTTAATGCTACTTGAATTTTTTTTTTATTTTGTGGTTACATTTGAATGTTTTTTTGCTAAACCTTCCAGAACAATGTCCTTTCCTGGTGCGTGATACATCGAAACCACGAGTGCCAGAGGGGAAAAAACCTGCCATTGAAAAGCATGAAGATGTGAATGACAGATTGTTCACTTGACTTGCACATTCAAAAATATCTAATTTGTCCTTAACAGAGTGAAATGGCTGTTTTGACATAATTGTGGTCTCTTGTATGGTGTTAATCCATAGTGTTGAAGCCATTATAATCCTAGTTCAGATGTGCTTTTTTTTAAAAAGAATTATTAAAGAAGGTAATTTTAAATACTCGGGCACTGACATTTTTATGTTGATAGTGTTGGTTCTCATTTCTAAGAAATTTAGAAATATATCACTATAGGGAACTTCTGGATTTAGTAAATCTCCTAGCTACAAAATTCCTTTTTAAAGAAGTAAACTTCTTTGTAATCCAACTCTAGCAAACTAGTTATTTTCCAGAGGATGTTAGCATTCATGTACTGTATTGGATTTACGATTCTAGAACATCTGTTTGCTCAAAGAAGGCATTAGTGTAAACAGTAAAGAGGTCTTCATGTTGCTCTGCTAACATTTTGGCCTCAGTTTGAAGTAACTGTCTAGTTTCAATTCACTCATGTCCACTGTCTGCTTAAACTCTCAGACACAATTAATTGTTCTTTTCATTATTTACAATCTTTATACCTGTTCATTAGGAGTTGTAGGGAGTCACAATCAAATTTATGTTGTTCAGTCATTCTTTTAGAGCAACAAAGAGCAGCAATCCAGTTTCATCCACTGCCAAAGCATTTCCTGTCTGTTAACCCTATTTTATTATCAATCCTTTATTGCACAGCATCACGTGTTTATTCTCAAAGCCTTCTTAGCACTAGGATGAAATACAAATATCTAATATCAATTTTCAAGTAATGTGAAAATGTTAGAAGGACTCTTAAAAATGTTGGGAATAATATTTGAAGAAATTGATCCTACTTATCAGTGTCCAACTTATCATAGTGCCTAATTTTTTCCTCTCCTGTTAGAAACTGTTGCAAAGGTATAGCTCACTACAAATGTTATGACCAAGAAAAACAGAAATTTTAACACTTTGCAGGGGAAGCACAAATCATCACTTTAAATGTGAATGTGGTATCATGGTAATGATAAAACTGCAGAGGTTTGAACTGAGGAAACTGTTAGGCTTGCTCCAGCTTCAATGAGCAGAGAAACTGAAAGCATCTTTCCAAAACATACTGAACAAATGCCAGAGGAAGGAAGTCCCACACCAAGCTGGGAAAGCACTCAAATATTTATCTTCAGGACAGCAAAACTCTTGGCCTAAGTATTTTCTGTAAGAAATTATGTGATCAAGTTTGCATGTCTCAATAGTATTGGAGGAAATCAGACAAACTTTTAAACCTTAAAAATGAGTAAACTCTGAGGGAAGGGTGCTCTGATTTTACATTATCTCGGTCAGAATCCAAAAGATGAAATACATCAATATCTGATTGTGGAAACAGGCAAAAGTGAAGAGAAATGATTTGTCCTACACTTGAATCAGTCTCAGAAATGGGGTGGCAAAGTTGCCAACATCATTTAATGTTATATATGTTGAAATATATATATATATATATATATGTATATATACCAGAGAAGCTGCCAGTCGCACAGTGCACAATCTAAATAAAAACAAGGGTAACGTGTATTCACAAAGATGAAGTGAAAGAAGACAATTAAGGAATGATACTATAATGCTGAGAATTATAGTTTCAGCATAGCAACAAACTAGTTCCTCACAATCTATTTGTAGGGTGAATTTTTTTTTTGAGATGAGCTGGTATGAGAGCAGACTTTCTGGGTATTTATGAAAACCCCTTCCAAACTTGAGTGGAACCTTGGGTGAAGCATTCCGAGCCAAGGATGGCAATGAAGAGCCTTTAGAAGAATAAAGAAATACCTTCTATTGCAGCAACAGAGGAGATGCTGCTGAAAAGATATAAAAAAGAAATTAATATTGGGTAGATTCAGTTGATTAGGATGGTCAGCATGTATAGACAAAAGATGATGTGTATAGAGGAGAGATCTACATAGGAAATGCTACTTAGGAGCTGTGGAACACAGGATTGGGATACCTAGAGAAAGGTGCATGATATGGGTCTTCCTGAACATACACTGGAATAAACAATGGTGATATTTGGGATTAGAAAGAAGAATACATGTCAAAGGTGATATAAAGCTAAATAAGGTGCACAATAAAAGATAGAAAAGGGAGGCTGTTCTGGCTTGAGTCAAGCCCACTGCTATGGTGGGAGGCTCTGCTCTCTGCTTTCATCCTCTAGAGTGATACACTCCTCTCTTCCTGCACATTGCATAGGAGCCTGGCTACACTTCAGACCAGTCTTTCCTTTTAGGTCAGTTCTTAGCTTGCTTTCTAGGTAAATATGTTGCTAGCAACAGTCCAAGTTGGATCTGAGAATTGGATCCAGCACATACAGTGTGTGAGGTTAATGCCTGTTTTGAGATTTCTACTGTAGAAAAAAGTAATAATAATAATAATAAACCCCAAATGCCATCAAACTGAGCAGTATGATAACCTTAAGTCTAAAATAGCTTCATATTGCAGCCTTAGGCAAAATGCTGAAATTTAGATTCTGCTATTTTATATGTCAAACATGAATTCAGATAAAATACACTTCATACATATTTAAGATATTAGAATCATAAACTCACCATGAAACAGTGAGCAGGTTTCACTACCTTAGAAATATCCTGACTGACAGGATATAATCAAAATATAAATTTTACTCTGTGTGCTGTAATTATTACTGTAAACTTATGGTGTTAATGTATCGAGAACGCTGTGTACTGCATTTCCCATGCTACATATGTAATCATGTAACTTGGGTATGAGATTCTTATAATTCTTCTGAAATCATGGAAGAAATTGTAAACTAATCCTATATTTTCTCTTAAACTGAAGTAGAACCATTCAAAATCTTGGGAAAACGGTGTGGTGACTTATAACTGACTCCCATTCTTATTTTTTTGAAATAAAGCAATAACACTAATTCCTCAAGGAAGTCAGCAATCAAATATGTTGCAGAAAGAGTTTTCGAAACACTAAGATGTTTCTGTCTGCTCAGAATTTGCACCACAGAATTTATGCTACTGCAGAAAATTTGTGTTTATGGTAGGTTGAAAAGAAAACAAATTTCTGATGTCTGAAAGTGCAGCTGTGACTTGGGATCTTGGCTTAAGTAAAGCCCATTGCAAGTCTCATCTTCAAAACATGGAACATATCTTAGATTAACGAGGGATTTCTGGAAATTCAGAACTTAGCCTATAGAATTAGAAAATGGAAGAGATGGATCCATGCTCTAAATCAGTCTTCAAGAGAATACAGCATTGGTTATTAGAACGGACACTATAGGATCACTGGTTACCTCAAGTTTATAAGTGCTATACCCAAAAAGGATCTAAATATTTTTCTTTTCTCAGTGGTTCCTTTACCTGCAACATTTATAGTTCAAAAAAAAGGTAGAGTGGGTTTTTTTTTTTAGGTAATAACATAATTCAGTGAGTGCATTTGTATGAGCAGCATGTTTTTCAATCAATTAATTAGGAGTTAATTAGAGGTAGGAAAAGATACAAGGCAATGGAATGATCAAAGGGAGGAGGGAGGTAAGTATAGCCAAAGGGAGCCAGTGTGGAAGAATTCTGAGCATCACTAAGCTAGTATCACTAGGGCCACTGGTCCCTGGATGTTTTATGTACTCACTGACCACTTATTTTGCTAAATTTTCCAATGGCTTCTTCAGATTGAAGAAAAATTGACAACAGTTGTGCCTGTCATGCCTGTCTCAGAACTAGCTCACATCCTCAAGCTCTTCTTGGTTTATGCAGACTGAGTTAAATTACTTTTTTAATTGTATTTCAATGAGAACCTTTTCTTTCAAGTCAGTGCTCAACAATGATTGATGGAAGGATGTAGGGAAACATTGGCTTTTCTCAGGATATACTGTAGATGACCTTATGTCCTATGTCCTTGTTTCATTTGAAAAGAATAATTACTAATCAATAGTGAAGGGTTAGGTGACACAGTAGGTTAATTTACTAGCCTTTTGCCTCTGGAGAGCTGGATTCTGGCTCAGGTCACTTGTAAAATGGGTTTGGTGGTTTCAGCCTTGTCCCTGGTGGATGTCTGGCTGTATCACAGAAAACAAGTTTGAATTTGATACGTGTTAGATGCCTGGCAGTTTCTGCTTAGGGAAATCTCGGGGTTCAAGCTGTGGGGAGGCAGGCGTGGGCAGGACGGGCACACGCTGCCAGCTGCAAGAGGAGATGCGGCAGCACCGCAGCCGGCCTGACCCGGGACACCCACCCTCCAGCAGGGTCTGGGGCATGGCTCCCACTGCAGCCAGGTGCAGGAACACTCTTAAATAAGACATGAGCTTCTCCTGCTCCCTGTAGCAGCTGAAATCTTACAGGGAACGGCTTTCAGGACATGTCTTTATGAAACTGGGATCGCAGTTACCTTTTTCTCAAAATTACCCATCCAGGAAGCTGCTTTCAGTTTGTGCTTCAAAAAAGTTCATTATGAGAGTTTTATGAGGAAAAATATCTTATCTGTTTATAAGTTGGGAAAATAATATTGTTTCAGCCATTTTGTAAATATTACATGTCTTTGCTCAGCAGCTCCAGATCTTTTATGCTTCGAATGAGCATCTTGACAGGAGGTTACTCTGGTTGGTTATGTGATATAAATCCTTATATAATTCCTAGTATCGGGACTGCTTTAACCATGACAGTCTGTTGAAACTTTATTTTGTTTGTAAAGTGTAACTTTGCAGTCATTAGTATAATTTAGATTTTTAATGCTCATAGTTGATCTGTCACTGAAGTGTCTGACTTCACTGAGGGTGCAGAAGGGAATTTGAGAAATTCAAATTTGATTTGTGCTTTTTTGCTGTGCTCAGAGTGGTCCCCTTCTTTAAGTAATCTGTCTCATTGAACTGCAGAAGGTGGGAAAGGAAGAATGAACAAGGTTAGGAGCTGCAGGCAGAGAAGAGGCCTCTTGTTCAGCACTCACAGTTTCATTTCAAGTTGAGTAGAACTATAATTTGAGTATCTAAAGAACTGTAAAATACGTGATGTATTGATGTCTCATATTGGGCTAAGAAAACTAATGGACAATTTTGACAATTTTGGACTTACTTTCCTTTTTTTTTCTGCTGTAAGGTGGACTCTTAATACTCATTCTTCCCTTCAGGACATTGTAAAGATTGGTGCTTGAGAAGGATTTAGATGTGACTGTGAGTAACCTAATGAGGAATTGGAAGGGATGAATAATTTTATAATCATGGCAGGTTTTGATAGGCATTAAGTAAGTTCAAATAACCAATAAGGAAAATGAAATGAAAATTTGAATAATCACCCATTTAGAGACTGTGACAGGGGAAGTCTCATGGGAAGGAAAGTGTGTGAACATGAGTGAAGACAATCATGCTACATAGACAAAAGAGGATAATGAAGGCTGGATAGACAGTCAGTTCTGGCATTCCCTAATCCTTGTAAGAGTAAATGTGGTGTCCTTCTATGTAGCTTCTTTTCTTTAATAATGTAGACATGTTGCATAATAGTTCAGACATGGCTGCCGCTGTGTGTCTAGGCTGAATTGCCAATTGTCTTCTGAATTTTCTTGTTATCTCCCCACAGAAACAGGCTGACTGTAGCACACCATAATGCTATCACTGCCCATATCTGCCCAGGTGGGAGCTGCTTGTGTAGGCACAATGCCCTGCTGGAATCTGTACACTGAATTATTCTTTCCATGGGAATGAGGAGGCAACTTGGAAAATAGTTTCTTAAAGGCCTAAATGCCTCAGGCTTTATGGAGATGTTCCAAAGGGACCTCTCCATTGACACCACTTTGATTTGACCCCACTGTTCAATTTCTAAGCTATGAAGACTTCTAAAAAGTAAATTTCTAACACATATTTCTAATTTGTAATATCTACTTATTAGGTTTGCCATGTCATGCGTTTTAATTGTGAGTTCTAACTGACTGGTTTAACGATACTTCACAAAGTAAACTCAACATGTAGGTCATAAGTTCAGAATGAATGAATCCCTGGATGTTTACCAAACACCAAAATTAAATTACATTCTTAATTGTTTTGCAAATACTTTGGCCTAACTAATTAAATAGGAATGACTTTCTGCGTTGCTATAGTGCAAAGAATATTAAAGTCTTTAGGACTCATTTCAAATTAGCAAACTCAACTACTTTCATTGTACACTATGTGGTCAGCAAGCACTTCAAAAAATAGCAACTCCCATATCCTCCCAAAACAGACAAACTAAAAAACTAATAGCATGTACAACTTCAGTTGTAAGAAATACCTCTTGAGGACAGTTATTAGACTGAGCATATTCAGCATTACTAAATTTCCACCTACCTTCCCTGAGGCTCCTAGGGAGTCTTCCAGAGTATCCTAATGAGTTCCTAGACTAGGAAGAATATGTATTAAGAAGTACTTTGTCTTGTTCCGATTCTTTACCAAATCAATGAGACATAGACCTCAACATACACAGGTGGGAAGGTAATTCAAAAAGTAAGTTTGGCTGTTTGTGCTGGAGCAGCTGAGGCTGTGTTGTGTCTTGATCTCTTCCAGACATGAACTTCAGCTTCATGTACCAGTTCCCTGTGTTCAAGAAATGTGTTCCTCTCTCAAGGCTAATAGTTTGCTCTGGAGTAATAAGGACAGGGCTGTGAACAGGGATGCTCCTGTAGGTGAGCATCTACAAAGGTTTCTGAAACCTTGGATTTGACTGTGCTCATCAGAGAGCAAGAACAACATGAGCTGTGTATTCTCTGTGATGTGTGATGCTGAGCAAGTGGACTGTGCCTCTCAACTGTGCACGGCCTTTTGGTAGAAGACTCTTTCATACTGTGTCATGCTGCAAGGGATTTCAATAAGCCAAGGAATTATGAAAACTTGGGTTACACAGCAGCTGTGCGTGGAAAGGACAGATTAAGATTTGGATGTCTTAACCTTATGTATATCCTTGTATCTGCCCATGTGTACCCAATGTATTCTTGCCAGCGGATGGTATAGAGACATCAAGGCTTTTAAGACTCCTTCTGGCTCTTCAACAGAATAATTTGCCCCTCCAGGAGATACCTTTATCCATTTGCTGTTTTCTTCCAAGCCTTTGCAGTCAGTGCTGTTGGTGTCTAACAAGACTGACAAATGTAACCTCTTTTTTGGAACTGGAGGAGAAAACTCTAACTGAGATTGTTTGCATATACTTTGCTGCTGGGATAAACATGGCCTCTGTAGGTCAGGATAATACCCTTGAGTCCTGCCTGGGTCATTTACTGACTTATTCTGCAAAGCAAATTAAAAATGCAAAAGATAAGGAAAAAATATATAGTGTTTTGCATTGTTCTCAGAGATAACCATTATTAAAATGTTAGTCCTGAACAGCCATTAAGCTGTGCTGGGAAAAAGAAAACTTGTGACCCTTTTGACCTCTCTGCTAGTATTCAGAAGAAGTGGTTGTGTGTAAAGCATCTGATGACATCAACCATTAAAGTAGAAGGTGGTTCTTCTACAGATGTCTGAACCAGAAAAATACCCCAGTCTGCTAAAACTTCTCAGAACTTCTCAACTTCTGCACTGGTTGGTTAGCTGATGTTCCAGAGAGTGGCTGGGGTGTTGATACAGGAAGCTGGACCCACATGTAATGTTTTCTAGGTTTTTTATGTGTTTTTCTCTGTTTAAAAGACCTGGTTGAACACTTACAGGAAACTACATAAAACTCTTAAATATTAAATTATGACAAAGTCCTAGCTAGTTCAGCAAGCAAGCAAGCAAGCAAGCAACTAGTACATATATTCCAAGTATAAATGTCTGAATAAGAGGATTTTAAGGAACATGTTCAACATCTGAAATTCCACTACAAATTTAGATTTAGGAGGTTTTTACTAGTTGTATGATTTTACCTTTACCTTAGAACCAAACAGTCTTCAAAATAATGTTGCCTTTCCAGAAAGGCAAAAAAATCCCCCCCAGAAGAAATGAGGACAACAAGTGTCTTCCAAAGTAAATTTTTAAAACTCTGTAAGAGTAACAGTTTTGCTAAGGAATGAAGTATTTGTGCAGTCATACATGCATCAGATGTAATTGTGCTTGTAAGAATGTTTGTGCCTGCTGCAACGCTCTGACAAGTGCATATTCAATATCCTAAATTGGGATGGGCTGCGGAAAACTTAAGCTCAAAGCTACCATTTTTGAAATTGTGTGCAAAATAATGGATTTTGCTGTTATGAAATTCTTTAAAGATCAGTGAAACTAATCTCTCAGGACAGGAACATAGAAATGAAAACAAACAAAAATGTACACAAGATAATAGAGTTTTGAAGTGGAAGTAGAGCTTAAGCAACTTTTGTATTTTGAAGGAAGGAAAACAGCCCTTTTCAGAGAAATTATGCCTCTCAACTGATTTTACTTAGAATATGAAAAAGGGTTTATTTGCTGGGTAGGCTTTGTCTCATTGAAGAGAATGTATTTTCAGGTTTGTGTTGATGATTTTGAATAATAATTTCCTATTTCTACTAGCAGCTCTCAAACAAAGAGATTTCTTGAGTGATAGCTAAAGAAATGCCATATTCAGCCTTGCTGAGAATGTTCATAGTAAACAAAACTTTGTGGTTTATTGGTGTCAGTTGGGAAAGGGGCTCTCTGCTCCTTGTGTTGCTCATTGTATTTCTGTTGTTTACCACTGCTCTTGGTTTTATGGTGCTAATTATTCAGTGAGAGGCTACATTTTGTATATGTGAAACAACAATTTCAGTGCTTGATATAAGGTTTTTTTGGTGGCAGAGCCCCACCTTGTTTTCCACTCACCATAGTATGGCATGAACTTCTCTGTCCAAAGGTCTTTTGTAGAGAGGCTGGGATCAAACATCTTGAAAAACATAATTTGCTTTAAGTAAATGCACTATTATAAAAAAAGTATGTCTATTTTTATATCAGGTGTTTTGGAGCAGTTTTTTGCCAGCATTGTCTCTACTTCTGTCCAGAATGAAACCTGATATGACACTGAAGAGAGTTCATATTTCAAAGTTTGCAACCAAAAGATTTAATTTCGTTAATAAAGGCCACAAAAATGACAGAGTTCCTCAAAAAGTTATAAGAGCAAATATGATTTCAAAGTCCAGTCATATTATAAGTGAAAAGAAGTAAAACAGAGTCCTAATTTGGCTCTGACTGCCCTGTAATCTACAACACCTTTACAGACTGTCAACACTGAGAATTCGGATCACATTTGCAAATTACAACCTTTTTTTCCCTAGGTGCTGTTTATCTCTAAATTTCCATTTGTTGACAAGATAAACATATGTAGTACTTATAAGTGAGCAATATACAGTACTTAGAAATAAATTTCTGGTTTCTTTATTTGAATAACCTTAGAGTTTCAAGGCTCACAGCAGAAGAAATTTGGAGGAGTAATATTTTTAGCAATTTTTTTTTCTTCCAAGGACAGAGTATTCTGTGAAGCACACAATGACAGGAATTACTATGCACAGCTTTTTGAGAAGGGTAGTGATTTAAAGTACTAAAATGGCTAACCATTTTTAATAGTGTATTCTAATTGCAGTAGCCTCTTTCTCTGGGCAGGCTCTACTAAGAGATAATTGACCTCTGTGTCTGTTAAGCACCCTCACATTTGGCTTGGGAAGCATAATTCACATCACAGCCAATTACCTTGTGATATAGCCTACAAAAAACTCCTCAACTATTGGCATAGCCCTGCCATTTCTTTCCCTTTCTGTCTTCCTTTCGTCTTTCCTTCCTGGCTATAATATTTGGGTTGTCATATTTGTCAGATGCCCTCTTTGTTCTCTTCCATCTATTCTTTACTGTAGGAATCCAAAGAGAAGAAAATAACAGACTCAGAACAGCTCCACCGTTTCAGTGCATAAAGCTGAACAATGATTTACAGTGACATAGAAAATAACTCTCTGTTAAATATTGCTTTTAGTTAGTTTTGTATATAAAGCCTTTCAAACAAGATGCTGAACTGTGTGTGATAAGGAAATCTGATAGAAGAGATTCTGTGTTGCTTGCTGCTATAAAATTGTCAGTTATTGTGCCAGGTATTTTTTAATAAAGATTTAAGCAAAGCCATTCAATTACTCACGGCTCCTTAATTGTTTCTTTCAGATCTGTTATACTGACCATCCTGTTGGCACCTGGGCAACTTACATAAATTAAAACAGTGTATAAGAAAATATGACTCCTTTGGGAATAAAAGTCTCACTAACTAGACCTATACCTCTGTTACTAAAATGGCCCAGAGGTCAGCTGAAAATCAGACTGATTAATAGGTCTAGTAGAATCTTGCAGACTGCCAGAGTCTGTTTCCCTACTGGAATTTCTTAACTATTGGACCAGGCTGACCATGAGCTAAGAAGTGACAGCAAAAGATGATCTGACTGGTGAATGGGTCTCAGTCCTACCTCAATAACTCATAATCAAAACCTTAAGCTGCTTTGCCATAAGTGGCTGGACTTGCTCAAGCAGGCAGCAAAGTTCTACTTTCACAGCCATTGCATGTTTGGAAAGCACCAGCTGGATTTCTGCTGACATTGTCTTATCTAGGCTGATTCTAGTTGCTGCTGTCCCTGTCCCTGCAACTTTTAGAAACTGCTAAACCACAGAAATACCAACACTGCATAATTCTGGATACTGAATTTTCTGGATGCTGAAAAAGTTGTGACTCATGACCTTATTAAAACATAGATTGCCAAAAGCATTGAAATTTAGATAATATGATTTTCAAAGATGCATCTGACACTGAAGAATCAGTACTGCATACCAGGGACCTGAAAGAACCTCAGTCAAAATCTCCAAAAGTAAAATACTTGTCATATTTCTGGAAAATAGTAACAGCCAGATTTTCTTTCTAACAGCCAGATTTTTCTGTGCCTTCACACCTCCTTGAAAATAGGAACTTAATGAATAACTTGGACTGGATGATAGGTTTATGAAGCAATCTTCTATACTCTGGTGTGTCAGGTTAAAAGCATAAGATGCTGTGCTATTTTGTAGAGTAGAATTTCTAAAGTTCTTTCCAGGAATGCATTGATAATATTCTGTGACCGAATACACTTGCTAAGTCTTTAATTTGCTTAATATCTGTGACAAGATAGTTAATGGAGGTTTGAATTTAAAAGGTGGTGTAATATATATTGTATATACTGTATTTATATTATATTAATCCCATGCTTCAGGGCTTCCAGTGATTACTTTTAGGGCTAGAAAGAATTTTCCTTCTTTGATCCATAATGGGAGTTCTTTTTTTCACCTGCCTCTGGGCAATGGAGGTAGAGATGTATAAAGTATTTTTAGTGGCAATAAATTCATACATGTCTGATTGGTATGTATTGCTCACACACTCAGGATTAAACCAGTGACCAGATTTAGGGTCAGGAAATGTTTTTCCTGTGGCTGAGGTTGACTGCCTAAGTGGTATTTTTTAAACCTTTTCTCGTACAATGGAACATCATGTGCTTCCAAGCATTTTGTTGAAATTTTATTTGAAAAACTCCTTTCTGCAAAATCCTGGAAAAAAACTCCTTATTTTGTGGCACAATATATTTATGTTCCTTGCCTTTTTATGAAATAACCAAAGTTTGTTGCAGACTGAGGCACAGTTTTGTAGCTGCCATGGGTGTGGCATAAAATATAGATATTTTATGGACTACTCTAGATGATAGGCAAAAAGACATTTCTAATAGAGTAGCCCATGACTGGGCACACTGCTGCATGTATACCCTTCCATTCCTATTTTCTTGTGTTTTAAACAGTCACATCAGAGATGGGCTGGAAGTGATTTTGATGTCTGGCACCAGGTTGTCAGCTCCAATCTTTCCTTTAGTTTTGTAGAGAGAAAATCAGACAAAGAATGGTAAGATGGGGACTACAGGGGTGGAAATCCAGTGGTTGACTGCCTGCGTGCACCAGTGTTTAGAAGAGACACTGGGTACAGCTTGTTGTATGGAGAGCAAATTGGCTGGAGAGGTATAGAAGGTTTTGTTTGCTTCCATTTCTGTTTTGTGTTGAAGAAAATGGCCTCATTTGCTTCTAGGTTACACACAGTGCTTGCAGTCTCAAGCCTGATGCCTCATCTGTTTTTTCCTTTCTTCTACTAAAGCTAATAGTAGTGTAAATGTGGGAAATTGTAGATATGTTTCTGATTTAAATAGAGAATACAATGTGAACCTATTAGATTAATAGTTATAATGAAACCTGCATGCATTTTTCTTGGCAGTCATTTCAATCACTTCATTGTATGCAATCCAACCTTCCCGTGTTTCCTCAGTGAAGCATATTTCTAGAGAATTCAGTCTTTCCAAGTGCATTGTCAAGTGCTGATAAATTTTTATGAGCTTCAGCTAGTGGGTGACAGCCACCATGGATATCAGAAATTATAGGAGAGCACTTAATGTGTTCTAGTTCTTCTCTGGAGTACATCTGCTTCAAGTGTCAAATCATGACTGGTATAATCTTTACTTTTTTTCCCTTGGTTGTTGGAATAATAACTAAAACTCTCCCTAGAAAACCCAAACAAGGTTTCATTAGGATAGTAGACATTTCATGCTAATATCATAAAATGCAGCAAAAGCTGGGATGGTCTGGGATGACAGACCACTGCATCTTTCCTTACCTGTTCCTTGGTCAGGGTATAAAGTGAAACAAGCCAGGACCTAAACAATTCTTAAGTGACTGTCTCTTGTGCTCGTCTTTATAACTGGGACGTGTTACAAAGATTACACCTGTCACAATAGGATTGGCTATCCACAGAGGCCAAAATTAATTTTTTCCTCCTTTAGACAACAGAGAGGCCTTGCTATACATAGTGAAGGAGAAAAGGGATTTCAGCCCCTAAGAGATCGATATTTACTTTAATATGCTTTTAAATGAGAAAAAAATCTATGCATTTCTAGGCTAATGTAGGTATTGAAAGCAAGGGACATGAGAAAAGCAGAATATAATGACAGGCTCTGGCTTATTTTTTACATACTCAGCCATGAACTGATAAGCACCCCAAAGGAAATTAGCTATCTTATAGTGCTTATCTTCCTGAGAACTCAAAGTATTTAGTCAAAATGGTGAATTTAAAGCAGAGATAAAATGGCTTGCCTAAATATCATACAGTAGAGAGAGAAGTGTCTTGGTCTATAGTCTAGTAAAGCATCTAGAAGATTGCATCATATTAGAAGTCCCCCAAATGTGCTAGTTATAACTTCTGGTGCAATAGCTCCAAATTTTTGATATTGAGATGTTTAAACACTCGGTATGGGCAGTGCAGCAGTAATGAGTTAATACAGATAATGGGAGGGGGAGGAGAGGGACAGGAATGTCTGGAGAAAGCTTGAACAGCATGTGCTGAGGTACTCAGTCAATGCACACCCTTGTGTTCACAGAACAGAAAGGAAGCTCCTTCAATAAAGTTTAAACAAGGTGGAAAGAAGGAAGAGGTTCTACTGGAGCATGGCAAGAAGACATAGAGAAGGGGTGGTAAACAGAGATGGTGAACTGGAACGTATAATCAAGAATTATGGATGGAGTGGGGTGAAATGTGGTAATTACTTAATAGTGGCAGCAGTTTCTGTATATAAATATTTGACTTATTTCTGTGGAATAATTCACAGTAGAGTTGAAATATCCACCGATACTTTATTGTGACTTCCATGAAGTGAATTCTGTACCATCTAAGGGTTTTGTCACATCCCTTGATATAATCCTTGCAGATTTGAGCACTGTTCACTTAATTTTTGACATATTTAATTAGTGTATAATGAGCATGTAAAGAAAATAAAACATCATTATATGTAACACAGATGTACCAGATTTTATTTTTACATTCCTCTGAGTTATGACACTTACATTGCAGTACCATCTGTAATCCCTGGCAGAGCTGAGGCATTCCACAGATATATAAGAAATGACAGGTACCCTATGACAAACAGCTTACTGCCTAGCACACTGAACAAGCTGATGAAAGAAAGAAGGTACAGAATATGAGTGAACAGGCTGAGTGAGCTAGCGAGGGAGGTAACAAAAAATAGAAAATTAAATTTACATAGGCATTAAAGTAATCTAGGAACCTAACTCAGAAGTCAGTAGATTTCAAAACGGGATGGTGCATCGTTTTCCAGCAGATGTTAGTTTATTGACCACCACACTCTCTTCAAAATGAGATGGTTCTTGTACAAATCACCCCTTTCTGGTCTGTGGGGCACACCAAAGAAGGTGCAAGAAATGCTGGCAAAGCATGGGAAGACACAAGAAATAACAAGTTCAACTTTATGTCCCTACGTTACTTACATCACTGAGTATTAAAACCTACTACCTGCAAAGTCAGCAAGTAGACTTAAACTTTCAGTGTCTCAAAGTATATTTTAATAAAGCATTAATTAAGTAAAATATTAGTCTGCTTGGGTAACATGGGCTGCTAATTTGAGTTAATTTAAAGGGACAGTCTCAGGTTCTTACTGGGCTATTTATGTTCTCTGTGCTTCCATTTACATTGCAAGAGAAGTCCGGGACCTGGCTTGCCTGAAAAAAAGCTCATTGTGCTTATTCATAAGAGAGATATCAGAGCCCACAGGATTTTGAAAACAATTAATTGCATGCATAACACTACAATGAAGGCATTGCAAAATCACTTGCTTCTGTGGGAGAACCAACAATGCAAGAGGTGACTGAATATTTCCTTTTCCAGGATACCACACTCAATGGCTTTTGTTCAGTTTAAGAGGACTTCCACTTTGCTTTAATTATGGCATTTCATTAGCGTCCATTTACTGAAAGAAGTTTATTGATGATATAAGCTTGGCGCATGATATATGCAATCAAAACCCATCAATGAATCACCATGAAATAAAGGCCATGGACATAGAAAAGGCATGAGTCAAATGATGCTTCTGTGCTATTAAGTAATGTGTTTGTATCAGCATCCAGCCCTCCCTGAGGGGACTACTGAGTCTACCTTAAATTTTTTCTTCAAGATGTCTAAAAACAAAGAATTACTTGGCCATATTTATATACATTTAAATAGAAGCATCAGCTCTAGAAGTGTAGGCATTTACTGCTGGTAGAAAACCTAGAGGATTTATATACTTTTTTGGCATTCTTCCCACAGTGACAAATTGTCCTTTATTCAGGGATTCATTATTCCAGGTGATGAACTCTTGCCAAAATTTTCAAGCTCAAATAACTAAAACTAGATACCCAGAGAAAAGGTTCCTAAATTGTTCACATAGAGTTCCATTTCTTGACAACCAATGAGATAAATTAAGGAGTGTTGCACATGTGAAGCAATTTTGTAAAGAATTTTATTAAGTCATTTAGATGACAGAATGTGGTTGCTTGAGTATAGAAATGGCTGCAGATTTTACCTGAAAAAGCAAAATCCATAAAAGATACACACAGGGAGGACAAGTGGATAAATTAAATGTTTTAATAAGACGGAGAGTGATACAGCAGAGGAAAAAAAGTAAGTGAGTGGTAAATGATTTATCATTTTCTAGGTAGCACATTTTTTTATGGTTCATTTCCTCCCCAATGTGAAATCTATAAAAAGAATCTTCAAGGAAATTGTGCAGAGTGTGGGGTTTCATTAACATATTACAATTACCCTGTGGCCATTCCTTGCTGTTAATCACAAGACCACAACAACTTCTAAAAATACAAACCCACAAAAGGGTAGCTGTTATGAACAGACTTCTTCCCTCACCACAAAAAACCTGTAGTTTAAGAAAAGAATGCAGACTCTTCATCATAAGTAGGCTTTAGTTTCTGTTTACACTGTGTGCTTCTCACTTCTGTAGCCTCAGAATTAGTGACTGAACAGCACAGTTTGGGCAGCCTGTTGCCTGCTTGAAGATGTCAGAAGCAATGACTTTCACAGATTTAAGATTTTATCATACAAACCGGACAACACGAGTGAGGCTATTTGTTAAGCATTTAATCATATTTTATCAATTGTCCAGGGTTTACATCTAACCGCAGATTATATCTCACTTTGAATGTGAACAGCAAATGGAGGAGAACCTTAACTAAATGCAGTTGTCTCTGATTGGTATTTGAATGGCTGTCTTGAAGACTGACTGCTTGCCTGAGGCATGGAAGGCAAGGAGACGAGGGTGGGACCTGCGACGTTGAGCAGTGATTAAAACACTCACAGTTCACACACAGCTCCTTCAATGGGAACGACTTCAAACGTGTCACAGAAAAACGAAGCTGGTGAAGTGTCTGGAGCACAAGTCCTATGAGGAGCAGCTGAGGGAGCTGGGGGTGCTTGGCCTGGAGAAACGGAGGTTTCTCTTCAACTCTCTCAAAGGAGGTTGTAGTCAGGTGAGGGTCAGTCTCTTCTCCCAGGTAACAAGTGATAAGACAAGGAAATGGCCTCCTCTTGCACCAGGGGAGGCTTCGGTTGGATATTAGGAAAAACTTCCTCATTGACAGAATTGTTAAGACTCTGCTACCCAGGGAAACCATCCAGTGCTACCCAGTTGAGTCACCATCCCTGGAGGTATTTAAAAGTTATGTAAATGTGGTGCTGGGGGACATGGTTTAGTGGTGGACTTGGCAATGCTGGGTTAATGGTTGGACTTTGATGCCCAATGCACTTGGTCTGATCTTAGAGGACTGTTCCAGCTGAAATGATTCTGATTCTATGTATGTGAGGTAAATTGTGGCCAGCTTTTCATACAGGGAACTGCAGTGGTGTTTGTTTCATATGCAGATGTTGGGTAGCACTGCTTGTAGGTTTTTAGGTAATGGATTTGGAAGAAGAGATGACAAAGGAGAACTGGTCTCAACCATGTCTTCAACAGAAGCTGGGCTTATTAAGATTTTAATTTAGATGAGAAGATTGGATTAATCCAAAAGGATTACTAAAAAGTTGGTGCAACTTTACTCATGCCATCTCATCCAATGTCACTTTTAATTCCATCTATCTCTCTAGAAAAGTCTCTGTGATTGTTGCAGTTATACTGGTGGCACTGGTACTAGTCCAGGAATAGCTTCTCTCCTATCTTTACCCCTCTGTGTTAATTTCAAAGCAGATACCAAATAATCTCTGTCAGGGCCAGCAAGCTCATTATGTCTGAGCTAATTTGTTAAAGTCAATGTTTTCCTTATAAACTGAAACCATGTTTGGTAAGCTAATTTTCACTAATAATTCTTAACAGTGCATCATGATATTATTACAGAAACAATTTTTTTTTTGCCATGAAATTGTTTTGTATTAATATTGTATGTATTTTAATATCTTTGAACAGTAGGATGGACACTGTGGCTTATTAAGATTTCCTCCAGTTTCTTAAAAAAATTATATTTCTATATATAAGAATATTGCTTTTCTTATTTACCTTTAGGTCTGGATAATTATAATTCATAAAAAGATTAGAGTTCTTGGTTAGCAACCCATTTTTAGAATATTTATTTTCCTCCAATTATAGTACAATTTTTCCATTTTTGTCTGTCAGCAATATCACACATTTACATGTATTCAGAAAGCATCTTGTTCACATACTGTCCATGAACAGGGATATTTTATAATATATTTTTCTTTTCTAAGGTGTTCTATGAGAACAAATTTCAATCTCAGACAGAAAGGGTTTGTAGTAACAATAGATATAAACTCTTGATTTTTCTTGTTCTTGCTATTCAATTCTATGGCTGAGGGCCTAATCTTCATATTCCTGTCTTAAACTGCAATGTTTTGTTATGGCTAAAAAATGGGTGATTAATTATTAACTAGCAATTCCATTGCCTGAAAGCCTTGTACTTGGCACCCCAAGTATTGGTTTTGTTAATTTTATTCTTATCTGATAAATCTGACCTGATGTCTTCATACTTAAGAAAACACTGAAAGACCCAAAGCTAAAAGCAAGCCTCTGCTTGGACAAAAACATACTTATGCTAAAGCCATTTGTTTAAAAAACTTTTAAACTTATGAGTTCAATCATAATAAACTGAAGTCCTTCAGAAAGTCATTGAAGTTCTCCACGGTTATACAAACAGAATAGACTCTGATTCTGCAATCAGATATGTATCTGCTTAAAGGAACATGGGCTCTAAGCAGTGTTTATAGGGCTTTCTCAAACACTTGCCAGTGGTTCTACTAACCTTCTCCTCCAGATGTGAATTATGATATCACATCAGATAATACAGGTAATTTCACCATTTGATAACACCCCCCGGAATTTATTCCATCCCTCCTCAATACCTCTCTGCTCAGTTTAAAAGTGAAAACATTAATCCTGTCACCTCAAACCTTGCTACTTTTTTGCTGCAGAAATTCCATCTTTCTCTGTGGATCTGCTATTATTTTTCTTTTTTTTTTAGGTCTGAAGAATCACTGCTGTCTGGGTGTGTGGAGATGGCCTCTACCCAGACGAAAGGCAGAGCAACATGTACAGCCCTGACCCAGCCACATGTACAGCCCAACCAAAGGTAATTTCTCCTAAATATGTTATGGATTAACCTCAGATAATGTCTCTGGGTTCTGGTTTTTTTAAGCCACTGAAAGTATAAGGAGTAAGAGTTAACATGGAAGAGGAAGAAGGGAACAAGAAAGGACTGGGTCTTGCAACGGGGAGTAGATGAGGCTGCTACTCAGGACAGCAGGGGAGACACCTGGGAGCATAACCTTGGCTCTTCACTTATTGGAGAATGCTCCAAGGGCATGGCCAGGGAGGAGGTGCTAATGCTTAGCTTACAGGTCCTGTCCTTGTAAAACTTTTCTGTGAAAGTTCCTACTCAGACTGCACTGCTTCAGTTTGCCTGATCTGTATTAGGTTAGGTGGATTTCTTTGTTACTTTTAGTTTATGGTGTCATGTGAAGCAACACTTTAGGTGTAATGGGTAGAAGGAAAGATAATCACTACTGTTCTTAGAAAAGATAAATATTAGGAAAACAGGTCCTTTTGGGGCATTCCATCCACCCAGGTATCAGTTGGAGGGACAACGTGGCAGAGCAAAAACAACCCTGGAGGTTCTTGGAATGTGTCAATGACAACTTCCTTACACAAGTGATTGAGGAGCCATCAAGAAGAGGTGCCATACTGGACCTTGTGCTCACCAACAGGGAGGAGCTGGTAGGGAATGCAGTGCTCCAGGGCAGCCTTGGCTGCAATGACCACGAGATGGTGGAGTTTGAGATCCTCAGGACTGTGAGGAGGGCAAGCAGCAAGTTCTCTGCTCTGAGCTTCAGGAGAGCAGAGTTTGCCCTCTTCAAATACCTACTCAGTGGAGGATGATGGGATAGAAACCTGGAGGGCAGAGGGGCCCAAGGATGATGACTGATATTCAAGGATCACCTCCTCCAAGATCACAGACAATGCATCCCAATAAGGGGGAATTTGGGAAAAAATGCCAGGAGGCCTCCATGGATGGACTATTTATTGCAGAGCAAACTCAGAATGAAAAAGAAGCTTTCAGGCGGTGGAAACAAGGACAGGTGGCCTGAGAGGTATACAGGGAAGTTGTATGGGAAGATGGGTAAGGTGAGGGAAGTCAAAGCCCAGACAGTATTGAGTCTGGCCAGGGATGGATACTAAGGATAACAGAAAGGGCTTTTATAGATATGTTGCCAGCAAGGGAAAGACTAAGGATAATATGGGCCCTCTCTAGAAGGAAATGGGAGACCTGGTTACCCTGGACAAGGAGAAGGTGGAGGTTCTCAATTACTTCTGTGCCTCAGTCTTCAACAGCCACGTGCTCCAGCCTTGCTGCCCAAGCTGAGACAGGCAAACACAGGGAATGAAAACCCTAAGTCCAGTGCAGGAGAGGATCAGGTTTGAGACTATCTAAGGAACATGAATGTGCACAAGTCTGTGGTAGGTACCCAATGAGATTCATCTGTGGGTCCCGAGGGAGATGGCAGATCAAGTTGCTAAGCTGCTATCCATGATTTTTGAAAAATCGTGACAGCCAGGTGATGCCCCTGATGACTGGAAAAAGGGAAATATAACCCCCATTTTTAAAAAGGGGAAAACAGAAGACCTGAGGAACTACAGACCGGTCAGGCACATGGAAAACAAAGAGCTGATTGGTAACAGCCAAACACATGGCTTTAGAAAGGGGAAATCACACCTGACAAATTTGGTCACCTTCTATGATGAGGCTACAACAATGGTGAATATGGGCAGAACAAATAACATTGTCTACCTGGACTTACACCAAGTGGTTGAGACTGTGCCACACCTGCATCCTTATCTCCAGGCTGGAGAGACATGGATTTCATGGGTGGACTACTCGATGGATAGAGAACTGGCTGGACTTGGGGTCAGCTGCTCATTGTCCACGTGGAGACCAGTGACGAGTGGTGTCCCTCAGGTGTCAGTACCCGAGCCAATGCTGTTCAACATCTTTGTCGTAGACATGGATAGTGGAACCCAGGAAGCCAATGGAACCCTTGGTTACATGGCCAGCAGGTCAGGAGGTGATTCTGCCCTTCTATTCTGCTCTTGTAAGACCTCCCACAGGGTGCTGCATCCAGTTCTGGTGTCCCTAACATAAGAAGGACATCAACTATTGGAGCAAGTCTAGAGGAGGGCCATGAAGTTGATAAGGGGACTGGAGCACCTTCCCTATGAAGACAAGCTGAGAAAGTTGGTGCTGTTCTGCCTGTAGAAAAGATTTTATGTAGACTTCATATAAATCTTCCAGTATCTGAAGGGGGCAACAGGAAAGCTAAAGAGGGATTCTTCATCGGGAGCTGTAGTGATAGGACAAGGAGTACTGGGTACAAAGTGAAAGAGGAGAAATTTAGATTAGATATTAGGAAAACATTTTTTTACAGTAAGGGTGGTGAGACACTGGAACAGGTTGCCCAGGAAAACTGTGGATGCCCTAACCCTGGCAGTGTTCAAAGCCAGGTTGGATAAAGCCTTGAGCAACCTGGGCCAGTGAGAGGTATTCCTGCCCATTGCAGGCGGGTTGAGACTAAGTTGTCTTTAAGGTCCATTCCAAGACCTTAACTGTTTATTACTTCATTACTCTATGTATGTACAAATTTATTTGCTAGCCAAAAGCAGAAACAGAATTCCTGCCCTAAGCTGTCATGCAAAATTCAGCTTTGTGAGTTTTCTGATGTTTGCTCTCATACCTAACATATACCAGAGGGAACCGCCCATGGGTGGTTCACTGAGACATCTTTAAAGACAGGAATTACTCATCATCATCATCCACCCTAAAGAATTAAAGTAATTCCTTTCTATTCTCTGTATTAGATTTGCATATGCTGTAGAGCTAACCAACTTTAAGAGCAGGGAATAATAATAATAAATAATTCCCTTTCCTTCAGCAAAACAGCTTAATTTAATTTGACCGGCCACAGGGAAAAGAAAAAAACAGCCCAAAGAAATAATCCCTTCAAGAAAAACATCACTCTTCTGCCAACTGTGTTTCCCAAAGTGTCCCAGACTGAAAGCCAAAGTTAACACTGCCTTCTCAGTCGTATAATGGCAAAGCAGGGAGTCCAGGTTGCATACAGGTCATCCAGTGTAAGAAGCAGCTTCTCATCTCACTTGCCCACACTACTGCATGACAAACATGCAATATTTAAATGGCAAATGCAATATTTAAATGGCAAGCCAGATAAGGCATCCCTCTTGTTATGATTACATTTTGACCTTTTCTGAGTTGCATAATATTAGAGTAATTGTATAACCAGTCTCATTTCTTCTGTGCTCTCCCTTGAACGTACCCAACCAGCAGGGATTCTCACCCTCTTGTAGGCAAAAGCTATTTCAAACCACCCACCTATCAGTTTTATCGCCTTCTCTCACTCTCAACTGGTTCATGACCTTATTGGATATAATATACCTTCTTCCCCTATGGCAAATTTATGTTACTTAAATTGACTTTTTCTGAATGCTATGAATATAGCATGCTGCAGCTATGAAATAGTTGAAAGATTTGGATCACTAAATCTTTAAAAATGATTCTCGATTAGCAGGTTGCATGCTTCAGACTAACTTTCTCTTTCTATAGCTGCTCCATTTCCTTCAATAGTTGCATTTTTTGGCAAGTTATGATGTAATGACTATCCATATCATGATTTTAACTAGTGATTAATCAAATTGTGAGTAATGAAACAGCAGGGGTTTTTTTGTTTGCTTCCTGTAATGTTGTTTTCTTTGAATTCCATGCCTTTAACATTTGTGCTGCAGCTTGGCTATGACTCTGTTATAATTATTTCAGATGTTCAGTTAGCCATTTGAGGGATAGGCTGCTACCAACAAGAGTATTGTCAAGGACACTTCTAAAGCAAATAACTAAACAGGACTTCTTAGGTGCTTTGATGTCCTTTGTTTTTCAAACATTTGCACTGACATATTTTCCTATATAATTATCACAATCACAAACAAGATCTGATCAAAGCATTCTGCTGCTTATGAAGGTTGAAACTTTTAACTTATTGTTTTTGGTTTTAGAGATCTTGTGCTTACAGTTTTAAAAGCATCTGGGAAAGCCCTAGTAGGCAGGTTTATATAGATTTGGGTATCTCTGATGCTGTAATTTTTTTGTGATATTATGTGCAGAGCAAGTACTGGATTTACCTTCTGAGTTGATGGTACTGCACTGCAGTGTAAATACTAAAACCCCAAAGCATTGTATTACATGAGATCACTAAGAAGAAAAGCTGTATCATGGCTGAGTACAGTGATCATTTCTTCTGCCTTATTCTACACTAGAAGTAAATATCATACACAATTGACATAGATCTGCTGGCATGCAGGGGTAAGAAAACACAGTACATAAAAGTGGTTCCCAGCCCCATGGTCAGGTAGCCCATGTACTTCATTCCTGTAGCGGGGAAGGTGGGCTGTCACAGCATCTCAGGGGGCATCAGATACCTCACAGGCCATGAGCTGAACACACCCCCACAGGACTTCAGGAAGAAGTCTTCCTGCCAGCCTGCCCACAGGCAGCTGGTTGACTGTGTTACCTCTACCCAGAAGTACGGAAATCTGTGAAACCAGTCCTGCAGCCACGGGAGTTGTGAGCACTTGGGCTGTGCTGCAGCAGGGCGAACGGCATGGTGCTCTCCTCATGTGGCCTGTCCTTGTCAAACCAGTTGTGTTGTTGGCATTGCTACCACTCTTCCTGGTATCATGACTGCTTTGCTACTTTCTCCACTCCCCAAATAGTTACCCTTTGTTATCTTCGTTGAATCTTCCCTTCTTTCTTCTGCTTCCAGCTTTGCTTTTAATGTCTTTCATAACAAACTCAGAAGGAGAAACAAACCTGTCATTTCTTTTTGTGCCCATCCTCTTAAGTGCATTCTTTCAATGAAATTTAATTTAGCTGCTGCAGCTGTAGTCATTGCTTTAAATAAATGTATTAAGAGGTGTAGAAAATGGTCAGGTGTTCAAGGAAAGTGCTTGCACTTATGCTTGTTGCTGACATTTGCAGTGCTCTTTAAGAGGCCTGAGCTGTTGCAATATGTTTCTGCAGGATAAAATGACTTAAGGTTCTATTTCAGTCTCTAATTTCTATCATTAAATGAACATCTCTGGTAACACTGAGATGGAACTTCAAGTTTCCAATGCATTTTCCAAAAGGAACAGGAGATAACCCAAGGGTCTTAAGCAATGTTAGAGTCACAACAACAGGACTGGAGACGAGCCAACACTAAGGTCTGTATGGCAGCTGTCTCTACCTAAGCAAGTTGACTTCATGCTCCGTGGGCTGAAGTTGAAGAGAACAGATTTAAAAGAATAATTTTCCATGTGACTTTCACGGAACTATTGAGATGTTTTAAGAAAGGCACATAACTAGAAGTTTGCAAGCTTTTTTTTTTTTAATTTGTACCTTTTGAGTTGTGCTGGACATTTGGCTCCACATTGTGTTTTCTTGCTGTCTAAATGTAACAGCCTGCATACTTCTAGAGTTAAAATAAATTGCTGTTTTGCAGTGTTGGAATCAAAAGCAGATTAAAAAAATGTGGGGAAAGAAGTGATTTGCTCTGGATAGACATCCAAATGATATACACAGAGAATTATTATGTTTGAAGCTTAGGATGACAAAGTAGAGAAAGATATTTCATACTGCCCTATTGTATGTGGGGAAGTGTAATCCATCAACTACTTTGATAAGCTTTACCATTTTTTTGGAGATCGCTGTGAAATGATCTCATGAGCTGAATCAATTTAGAAATTCCAAACAAATGTCTTTTAAAATGCCCAAATGATGTATATGAAGAAAGGATTGTTGTGTTTGTGTCTAGAGATCAATGCATTTTTCTTCATTTGCATTATGCTCTGACACTGCTGTAGCTTCTGGAGTTGCGTTTCAGTAGGACTTGCTGTTGATTTATTTTTAATTTGATCTTAATCAGCTCTGTGTTTTTACCCCCTTTCTTTTTGTCATTTTATTTACTTAAGTATCAGCACAGTTCCTCAATAAGAGGCTTGGAAAGAGAAAGCTGACATTGTCTGGCTTCAGTAACCATCAGCTGTATTACCACATACACATCTATCAAGATTAGTTACTTTTCCAGTACATAAAATCCATTTATGTAACAAGAAAATCAAATAAACACCGCTGTGTTTTCTTAAAATCTCTAGTGTCCATGTCTTTCTTTGGCCACATAAAAATGCTTTCTGGGAATTTAACAGCATAAGGTTTAGTTGTTATGTTAAAGTCTCAAGTGAACGGAATTAAAAACTGGACCTGTCAATATCCTATCTGAAAAGAGAAAATAGGTGAGGTTGCCTTTTGTTTGAACAATGTGAATTTAAGTAAATGCTTTGTTATTTCAATATCATTTTACATCTGATACATAGACACTTGCCTGGCTCTCTCACCAATGAAAACACATTAGTCTCCTCCAATTGTTCTGGAGCAGACACGTGGAGCAGTCTCCCATTTATACATGCCTGCAAAAAATAGTGGTCATCCCAGAGATCCTCAGGAGGTGAGTCAGTCATCCATCACAGTCCAAAAGCGTGAACTGAGTAGACAATATAGCCAAATTCAGAGTGAGGGGCAAAGTTGGCTGCAGGAAATCTGGGAGATGTGTCAGACCTGTGGCTGGAGACCCGCCTGACTTGTGATGGACACCTAATCTTAAGGGGAGCTGTGGAGCTGAGTGGAGGTGAACCCAGAAGGGCCAATGCCATGGCTGAGGCCACAGGCATAGGTAAGATAACGTAATGGGGTCTCTCTTTCAATGATGAATTTTGGCAAGAGTGTCCTGCCTGCTCCCTTCTCTGAGACCTTGGACTGAACAAGGGGACTGCAGGGCAATGCACTACAGATCCCACGAAGCAGAGCAGCCTGTTTCTTCCTCAGGCCATGGTAAATATTGACAGAAAGGCTTAAAGTTTAAGGTCTCTGTAAGCAGTTCTCTAGAGGGGCACCTTCCTTTCCCTGCCCCAATTCTTCTCCCTCCTTTTTTCCATTAACCTTTCCTGTACCCAGGATCCTGACACTTTGTGCTTCCAGTGGGGCAGCTGACTAGGCTGCTGGAGTGCCTCGCACCATACAAGTGTCTGTGCCAGTGGGAAGTTTTCTGTTCCCCTCAGTTTTCTGACAAGGACGGCTCTAGGGAAGGTTGCAGCAGTTCCCTGAAAAATAAAGATTATTAGCTCTTATGTTTTCTTTATTTCAGGCATGTTCATACCCTGCATGAGAAAAGTTCCTAGTAAAGTATGAAGATGGACATTTCAGAGTCAAACTGGTGCCAAGACAGGCTTTTAAGGATAAAGGATACTGTGGAGGATTTATTTTAGGGCGGTTTCCGATTAGCTGCTCATCACTATTATGTCTGGATCACAACATTGGCAGTTTTGTATAGTCAGCTGTTTGGATAGCATGCTCATTATCCAAAGATAAAGGAAATGTGGGAAAAAATTACTCTAAGGATTTCTTTTTTGCACCTTTTTTTCTCTGTCTGATTGTGTTCCTTTCTTGCATACAGATTATTTCTAAAATTAAGAAGGGTTTCTAAATGGATTCTCTGTCAGCAGCAGTAGAAATGGACCAAATTTTTAACTTTTTCCTTAGGTTTATGTGTGTCTCAAGGAAACATAGTATGAATACATGGAATTTTTTTATGCTGGTCTTTTCATATTTGATCCATAAATAAATAGCATTTCATTCTCTAGTCCTCATTTCCTTATCCACCAGTATCCATCTTCATTTCCCAGTGGAAGTCAATGCCATTCACTTTGGCATGTTCTTTTTTGGGGTGGTATTTCTACATGGGAACTAGGATATGTGAGTCTGTGTGGGCAGGGGAATGGTAGTTACCAAAACTGGGAAATGCTCCTGCAGTCCACAGAGCAGACGTAGGTTATGTCAATATCGCACTGTGGGGCACAGTTAAAGGCATTTCCCAGAAAATAGTCTGAAATTATTCCATTCAGGTCAGCTCCAGTTCTGGGGAAGCATGAGAGGGGATTGTTTGGTATTTTTAGGGCAAGCCCTTTACATGTTCCCTAATGTATTTCATTTTTGGAACCTCTTCCTTGAGAAAGCAAATGAACAAATATACATGTCTGTGTGAAAGGTGATCTATGGGGCACACCTTAATTCAGAAGGTGTGTTTAAAAAGAAGGGTAGTTCCTTCTTCACTGAGCTTCAACATGTATAAGCAATGCATGACTGTGTTGTGAGCACTATTTTAATGATTTTTAAGCCAATAATGTTAATTTGAGGAGGGAACAGGAATTTAGAGTGTTTCAAGTTAGAGCTGAAGAACTTGTGCTGGGTTCTGTGAATGTAAATTTCTTCAATGTGCTGTGTTTGGCTCTAGTTAGGGTTATAAATCCTTCATTTTCACAAGTGCTAAATTCATTGACAAATTTTGAAAAGTACTTTTCATTTGTTCTGAGTGTTGTGTCACAGAGGAAAGTTGAAGACATGAGAAACGCTTGGGCTAAATGCCTCCTTTGGAGTAGTTGATTTGGGTGAAATATCTAAGGAATGTTAATCCTTTTAGTTTTAGTCATGTTTACAACTAGCCATTTTAAAGTGATGCAATGTGAAAATTCAGATATCACTAAGCATGTTATGTCTGCGGAGGATGGAGAATGATTTGTCAAGTTATTACCCAGTATCCTCTTAAGCTCTCTTCATTGTGTGATGTTGCCAGGCTTGCAATAATTCACAAATGCAGTAGGTTCCTTCAGAGAGCCTTGCACACCACCACCCACAGGTAGTGTAATCTGACACGTTCCTTGTAGGCTTTTGTTTACTCTCCACATGCCCTAATAAATCCTCAGCAAGCTCTTGTTTACAGTTTGAGGAAAGGTGGTTTTTGAAGATAGCAGGGTCACACAATCCGTGGTACTGCTGCCCCTTTTAACTGCAGGCTGGAGCAATCCTTGTCAAGCCTCCCTGAAGTATACTGCACTACAAAATGCAGCAGTAAAAAGACAACACTTGGACATTTAAGAAGTCAAGGATTTAAAGAGGAAACCAAAATCTGTTGGACCTTGATTTAATGGGTCTGAAAACAGACACAGAGAAGCTTCAGGCACTTTGACTGGAAAGGTACATTGTATAGTGTAGCTGGTGTCTTTTATGTTTGGCAGGTAGAAAGCTCTTTAATGTCTCTAGAAAGCAATGTCCATATGTGTTCTCAGCCTCATGGCCTCCCCTTGTACTGCTGCCTGGAAGGACATACATACTCCTTGAAAAAGAATGACAAGTTACATCTTTCCTCATTTCTGGGCCTGCATTTATATGGGAACCCTGTTGGCTGGAGTAAATTACTTCAAGTAATTACTCCATTTTCACCAATTATTAGGCCACTTGTGGGGGCTCGACCTTGACTGAATGCCAGGCACCCACCAAAGGTGCTCTATCACTCCCCTCCAGAAGTGGAGATCAGAGAGAAAATATAATAAGGGGCTCATGAACTGAAATAACGTCCAAGAGGGATCACTCACTGAACACCATCACAGCGAAGAAAGACTCAACCTTCGGAATTTAGAAGTTATTACTAACAAAATCAGAGGAGGAGAATGAAAAGTAAAATAAATCTTAAAAACACCTTCCTCTCCACCCCTTCCTCCTTCCCAGGTCTACCCCCTCCTCCTCAGCAGCACAGGGAGACAGGGAATGGGGGTTACAGTCAGTACATCACACGTTGCTCCTGCCTCTGCTCAGANTTTCACCAATTATTAGGCCACTTGTGGGGGCTCGACCTTGACTGAATGCCAGGCACCCACCAAAGGTGCTCTATCACTCCCCTCCAGAAGTGGAGATCAGAGAGAAAATATAATAAGGGGTTCATGAATTGAAATAAGGTCCAAGAGGGATCACTCACTGAATACCATCACAGGTAAGAAAGACTCAACATTGGGAATTTAGAATTTATTACTAACAAAATCAGAGGAGGAGAATGAAAAGTAAAATAAATCTTAAAAACACCTTCCTCTCCACCCCTTCCTCCTTCCCAGGTCTACCCCCTCCTCCTCAGCAGCACAGGGAGACAGGGAATGGGGGTTACAGTCAGTACATCACACGTTGTTCCTGCCTCTGCTCAGGGAGAAGAGTCCTTCCCACCTTAAAGGCTTTGGTAGGGTTGTGTTCAATCTGAAATGCTTTCTTTGTACTTTGTTGAAGTTCAAATGCAGGTATGAACAAAATACGTGATACTGCCTGGTTCAGAAGCTGAGGTCTCCTGAAGAAGCCTCATTATTGCACATATTAAAATATTCATGACACTGTGATTCTTTCTATCTGTTTTTTTTGCATTATTTCTCACCATGGCTTAGATTGTCCATCATGATTTTCTGTTTAGGTTAAACTGCTAGACAGAAGCTCAAAATATGTGAATACACATTTTTTCTGGAAGAATTTTGTTTTCTTTAAATTAAAGATGAAATCCAGTCAGTAGTATTCATTACAGACTTTCGCAGTGCAGACACCCTGACTCTCTCGAAGTTTGTGGAGAAAAATAGATATTCCCAGAAGGCAATTCACTTGGCTTGTGTGGATGCTTACTCTGGGAGGTGATTGATGCTTTAAAAGTTCCTTTTTTTTTCCCAATGGATTGTAAAAGGCTCTATATGACCAACTTAGACCAGTCATACGTGTCTAAAGACTGACCAATCTTACCCTAAAGTACCCCTATATGCAGGGAAAACAGCACAGGATTGGAGTAAAGGAAACACATTGGAATTAATGTGTTTCTTTTTAGTTCCAGCATTATTTTTCTGAATTTGGTTAAGTTTTTCCACGTCTGTCTTAAGGATAATATAATAACAATTAAGTAGGAGCATTGTGCGTTAGGTCCTCTGCACCTACAAAAGGTGTAGCTCTTAGTAATAGAAATTTTCTTTTGCAAAATTGTAGAGAAAACTTAAATGTGATTGCATATAACATATCCATTAAAATCCCATATATAAAAAAATAGAGCACAGGGAAAAACCACATACATGCAGGTGCAGCTTAGACTAATCCACAGAAATAGCAGTTTAAAAATTGAAAAGTCAATAGTGGAATCAAAAATTTCTTCAATGGGTGATACGTTTGTAATGGTATTTGCATTCTGTTCAGTTTAAAGGGGAGCTGGATTCTAGTCTGAGGTCCCTCCTCCAGGTGATCTCTGAAATAATCAGTGATTTTTTTTCCCCAGGAGTTCAGTCCACTATTTCTTGTGCATGCCAACTCTCCAGTAACTCCCTGCAAAATTTCAGAATTCACTCAGAGGTGAAGTAACTTTATAAATTGCAACCTGGCACTTTGTATTTCCAGACTGATTTTACTGGCATAACACTACAAAATCATAGAAATCTCTGCTTGCTTACCTGTAAAACATCAGCCAGAAAGGGTGACTGGTATTTTGTCAGCATAAATACTTAGTTTTTAATCTATCAATAAGAATTAGCAAGCAGGACACCCACATGATTATTGGGAACCCTTCTTCAAAGCTGTTCTTCAAGAGGCTAAATGCATTCAGCCTGCCTTTCAACCACTCCACAATTGCATTGATTATGTCTCAAGGAGGAGACACTTGGCACTTAATTTGTGAAAAGCTTTTTGTCTGAGTTATGTCATGTTTATTATAACAGTATTATAACATTCTTTAGTCCTGCAGATTTACAGTGTAATTTGATGGAGGAACTTCTGGCAGCAACCCACATACAGTGTTCCTCCTCTTTTCTGGGTGTTTCTCACATTGCAGTGATAAAAGAGAGGTTGTGAAAGTTGCTGCGTGGAGCAGCCCTGCTTTTGGCAGGGAAAGGATATTCCTTCACTGCACATTCCATAATTACCTAAGCATGCACAAAACATGAGTGTTCACTGGGCTTAGTGGCATGTTAGAGGGCTGTTGATATGTAACATGAATTGATGTGTGAGATTGGACTGTGCTAATTGAACTGATTACATAATTAACTGGAACAAGAGTGAATTGTTTGCATTACCTGTATTTGGAATTTTTAAATTTGCTGTGGGTATTTTGGATGGATACTTTTCAAGCTGTGTGCTGTTTGTAGACTGTCAATTTTAACTACTCACTTTTCAGGGCTTGCATTAATCATGAGGCTCAGTTTCTGTTCTTTAATTGGATGACTGAACCCTTTTAACAAATGATTTTTTTTTCTGGAGGACATACTTTGGGTATGCAGTTTTTAAGATTCAGAAACTTTAAAAATGAAATTATCATTTCAATATTCATTCATAATGCATATTACAAGCACAAATCTAGTGTATTGAATTCAGGCTGTCTGCTAGATAAAGCACTTTGGGGATCTTTTCCCATCATACAGCTTTAATTAATATACCTACATCTTGATAATGATTGTGCATGTCAAAGATCTATTGGAGATAAAGATGATGCACTGTGCAAGGAATAAGTTTGTGAAGCTCTTCTTTTCATGTTAGAGAGTATCTGGAAAATGGATACTAAGCCCTTAAACACTGACATCCAATAACCCTCTCAATATGGCTCTGGAAAATGTGTCAGATGGAACAAGTAATTAGTAAGTGGCATGAACAAAGAGAAATCACTCCTAGTTAAGTAGAATATTGTAAATAATGGATTTTATTCAAACAAGCAGGGTTCTGAATTACTATAAAGTAAATATCAATTATTCATTTAGTTTAATATTTTATTGCATCCCTCATAAACATTTACATTAGAACAGCAGTGAGCATACCCTAGAGATTCAGGCTGAGCAAACAAGCTCCCTTCCTGCTTCCCAGGCTTACAGCCTGACTGTCCATCACCATGCAAAGCCTGGATGAAATGAGTTGAGAATTGTACCACTTGCTGAAACTCCAGGTAGTGCCAAGCTGCTCCATCATGCAGGGAGCCAAAGGAGTATCTGGAACTCTAGTACCTTGCTTAGCATGAGATGCCCGGCATAGTAATCTCATTTAGATGGCATGTTTGTCTAGAAGTGAAGCAACACGAACAGAATTCTTATAAGCACCTCTATATGATATTTTTGAAGAATGAGAGTGAGAGATTACTGACTTACAAGAGTCTTGCTGTAAGAGAAAAGTGCCTGACTGAGAGTGAAGGACACCGATATGTTCTTGTTTAGGGCAAAAGGGTCTAGAGTTAGATGAAACCCTTGCACAGGGGCTCTGTGTGTGTGTGAAATGTGCCTGGAAAGCTGCCAGAGGGAAAGGTCCAGAAACTTTTATGCTTGCTTTCCTACCGTTGTCTGAGCCCTGCTTGGAGAGGATTGACTCAGAGGATATGCAGGTGGTTCAGTTTTTGTGGCTTCATTTTGCCAGCATTTTCATTACTATATCTGTATTGCAGGTTGCAGCTTAATATAACCTCACTTAATGCTGGAAAGCACCTAGCCATTATTGAATTGACTTCCACAAACCTGCTTAATTTCGCTTATTAATTAAGGCTAGTTAGAGTATTTCTGAGCAATGGTTCAGTCAGCTGGCTGGGTAGATGTGCCGCTAACCAGGGCATTGAGTCGTGGCTATTGTCTTAGCCATGCTGTGCAACACCTACAAATATGCTGTAAAAAATGGACGTAGGCAATATGTTCACTCCTCGTGGGTCATTACACAGGCATGGCATAACAAGCTTCCATCAGTATCAAGTAGGACGAGAAGTTAGGTAATGCTGAATACCCTGCTCAACTTTACTTCAACTATCCCTCGATTAATTTGGAGCACTTTTGTGGGGATGCAATTCCTTATTTTAATACCTCCTTATTTAGCAGCCTTTATCCCCCAAGTTTTCAGGCTGCTAATCTCTGTTTGAATACATGCGATATAGTGCAAAATAAAAAGAAATGAGATTGAAGGAGCAGCTGGTTTGAGTGAAATCCTGGACAAAATATCCTGAGAATAAAGACAGAAACCTCCTGGCAATCTTGCAGAATGATGTTATCATAAAGTGCTTATTCCAGAAGAAGTAGCTAAGTAATCTGGACAAGCTACTTGATGCTTCACTGTTTGACTTCTGTGAAAGAGGGCCAGAGTTTCACAGGGTGTATGACCCTAAAGTTGAAGGAAGGTATTTAGGAGGTTCTGCCTGGGTTTGCAAATGAGTATTTTCAAGCACCTAACTCTCATGGAAAATCTCAATCTGAAGATTCTTGGAAAAAACAAAGGTGTCGTTGTAAGATCTTCGTGCCCTTTGAATTGCTCTCCCAGCCAGCAACATAGTCAGAGAGAGATCTAATTTTCCATCACAATTATGGGTTTATGTGGTAGCACAGTCATCTGAAAAGCCCTTTACCCTGAGTGCAAGCTGCACTGTTTCATGGAGCTCTAGACTGACACCAACCAGACAGCCAAGAGATCTGGGCTGTGAACCTAACCCACTCCCTGCCTCTCTGGGTAAACATGAAGGAGCCAACTTGACCAACACTGTGGTAAGAAGACAAATTATTTTGGCTGTCTTCTTTTCCAGTCTTTTGCATTTATCCTATTAACTTACTCCATCTAGTTCTGAAGCTTTTATGAGTGAATTTTTCAGATCTTAAGCTCCATGGCACGCGTAATGATCATGACTACATGTTTAACTATCATTACTTGGCAATGATTTAACATGACACAGAAAGTTCTCCATCATAATCATAAGAAAAGTGAATCTATTCTGAGGAACCAGCTTTCACTCAATTCACTAAAGACTGGGTGTCAACTGGACATATAAAAACTAAATTCACTGTAAAAGCTCTTGTCTGAGATGTATTTTTTCTTCTAGGTTTAATTTTGTTATTATTCCATTTGAATGAGACAAAATGCCCTTTGGGTAACACTTTATAATTCAGTTGTTTTAAAAGGCTCTTGTGGAACATTGAAGTGCCAGTATTTTATTGAAACAATGATATTTGGACAGCTGAAAATGGTGAAGATTTCATGGAAATAAAAATGGCATTAAAATTCTGAATTTTTGAAAACTGGAGCAATTGAGCTCTGACAGTTGTCTGTGAGTGCCTGAGGATGCAGAGATACACTTCCTGGGCTATTTTCTGTATTAAATCCTAAGAAGTGGTGGATAAAGAATAATGGGCTGTTTCTCTTTTCAAGAAAATACCAGGGTCATGAGAATGCCATACAAAAATTTGCATCAGCCAGTCAGGTCTACAGAAGTCTTTGATACCGGAATCCTCACCTGCAGTTATTTTACAGTCTCCTATAAGCTTTCTTCAAAGCTAAAATCTGTACAAGGGGCAAGTGTCCCTCCTCTCTGGAGGTGCACTGGCAGGTGTGTTTTTATCCCTGCAGCACAATGAAGTGTGTTTTACACCCTTGAAGAAATATTGCCTGTCCATAGCACTATGTTATGCTTGAAGAGGGTGAGTGAAAGAGCCAGACAATTTGACTGTGATAGGGAGAAAGAAAAAGGAAGGAAAGGCACCTCACTTCGAAATGGGAGGTGGCAGGAAGATGGATGAACTGAGGAAGATGCATTTGGGAAGGGAAATGAGTTCTTTCAAGATGAGTGACCTTGCTCTCTCTTTCATCTTGCTCACTGATTTCCTTAGGCTCACGCTTCCCAAGCTCAAGTGACAGATGAAGCAGCCCATCCATGCACTTCCAGCTGGAGGAGCAAGGAAGAGGATTCAGAAGGGCAGAAGGCTGGGGAGATGCACCTTTGTGTCCCTTGCAGTGGCTAGCAAGGGGTGAAGTCTCACTTTCACCAAAGGTGGGTTACATCAGCCCTTGATCACCAGCTGTTCTGCTGTAGGTGCTACTGGAAGGTGTGAGTGTGTTGGTCAAAGGTGTTCTACAGCCTCCACTCCACCTTTGGTGTGGGGAGAGCTCTGCCATGGCTGCAGAGCTGGAAGGGCAGAAGAGAGCATGGATGTGGCAATCAGGACATCACATCTGCAAGGTGCTGAGGCATTTTTCCGAACCCAAGCATTCAACAATGTGCTGACAGTGGGGCCATTACTAAAGTGCCCCTGAGAGATGGGTCTGCCTTTCCAATTCTGTTTCTTCTTGGGTGAAAGTTGGGAGAGCAACCCTCCTTTTTTTTTGTCATGTTCACTTAGTAAATACTTCAGATAGGGACCATTCCTATTTTGTTTGTGGGGTTGTTCAGTAAGTTTAGTTGTTTGTTAGGCAAGCTGAAATTCTTCCATGGTGAAAGACCTTCTGCCAAGTATTCATATTTTGAAAATATAAACTGTATTTTGTGTAATACAAGACTTTTGTGCATAATTGTATTAATTTTGGCACTGTAAATTCAAGGACAAGCTTGCCAACTCAGTATTCCTGGAATAATAAAAATAAAATATGTGATTTCTTAAGATTCTGTTTTCAATATATATTTTGAGGGCCTCATCTTAAACTAACAAAATGATGTAACCTGTTTTTGTCTCTTCCTCAGCAGATGTGCCTCAGGGCAAAGGTTGGTGTTCAAAGAAAGATTTTATTTTTTTTAAAACAAAGTTGATTGTAACATGAACTGCCTAATCTTAAGAAGCCTTAACAGGATGTTCGGTGAATGTAAAAAATGTTAATTTACAACCAATGCCTGTGATATCCCAAAGAGTCTCAGTCAAGAGCATATTCTTACTAGCTTTACAACTCCTATATTTGCTTAAATTAATTTTAAGATCAACTGAAGTTTGAAATTCCTGAAGCTGACTAATGCTATTCTCTCTTAAGACCATGTGCTACTGGCATTATGCTTTAAGTGTTAAAGCTCTTTTACCTGGAATGTAAGCACATGAGAATGAGAAGATGAGAAGAGGCCCTTCTGAGTAAAAGAAATACAAGATTACTGGTCTTTCACTCACAAAAAAAAAAAAAAAGGTCCCATTTAATCTGTGAAGAAGTGATGGGTATGTCATCCTTAATGCTGGTCCCAGAAAACAACTAGGAGCTGCAATGCTGCAATGAACAGTGGCATTGGGTATAATGGTGGATGTGTCACCAGTTTGGTGTGTTCTACCCTCAGTATGGTTGGTCTGCTAAAAGGTTTCATCTGCACTGTCAGGCATCTTGGTCCATTTCTGGTGTTTGTCACACTATTCTGCTAGCCACAATTGTTTTCCCTCTTTCTCTGTAGTTTTTACAGAGATAACATTATTTTTTTTATTTTTCAGGGCTAAAAAGAGATAACTGAAAGAAATTCAGTTATGATTTCAGAGTCTTGGAGATTCTTCAGATTTTTTTT
>WAAE01014777.1:3774-25538 GCA_013400495.1 Nicator chloris | reverse complement strand
CTGCACTGGATGGGGCTGCAGGGGGCTGCAAACCCCAAAGCTGCACAGAACGAGGGGTGCAGGGGGCTGCAAACTCCAAAACTGCACTGGATGGGGCTGCAAACCCCAAAGCTGCACTGGATGGGGCTGCAGGGGGCTGCAAACCCCAAAACTGCACTGGATGGGGCTGCAGGGGGCTGCAAACCCCAAAGCTGCACTGGATGGGGGTGCAGGGGGCTGCAAACCCCAGGACTGCAGCACCTTGGAATGCTTTTGCTGCTGCTGGGACACGGTGGCTGTTGGCTCCTGGTGGGAGCGGCAGGGAGGTGTCAGGTCCATCCTGGGATCCAGGCTGGCTGCTCTGATGGACTCTGGTGTGGCCCCACCTGCAGAGCTGCCTCCAGCTCCAGGGCTTCCAACAGCAGGAGGATGTGGAGTGAATGCAGAGGAGGCCACGGAGCTGCTCCAAGGAGCAGGATGGATGGATTCCACCTAGGGAGGAGTGGCCAGCATGAGGGAGGTGATTCCCCCCTCGATTCTGTCCTTGTGGGACCCCACCTGGGGCTCTGTGTCCAGATCTGGGGCCCTCAGCATCAGGAGGACCTGGAGCTGCTGGAACAGTGCAGAGCAAACCTGGAGCTGCTCCCAGGGCTGGAGCCCCTCTGCTCTGAGCCAGGCTGGGAGAGCTGGGGGTGCTCACCTGGAGAGGAAAAGGCTCCAGGGAGAGCACAGAGCCCCTGCCAGGACCTAAAGGGGCTCCAGGAGAGCTGCAGAGGGACTGGGGACAAGGGATGGAGGGACAGGACACAGGGAATGGCTTCCCACTGCCAGAGGGGAGGGATGGGTGGGACATTGGGCAGGAATTGTTCCCTGGGAGGGTGGGCAGGCCCTGGCACAGGGTGCCCAGAGCAGCTGTGGCTGCCCCTGGATCCCTGGCAGTGCCCAAGGCCAGGCTGGACATTGGGGCTTGGAGCAGCCTGGGACAGTGGGAGGTGTCCCTGCCCGTGATGCCCAGGAGGAGCTGTAAGATCCTTTCCAACCCAAACCATCCCATTTTAGGATTTTAGGACCTTTCTGGCCCTACAAGCAGCAGCTCCTGGCTGGGCTGGGTGTGTCCATGTGCTCAGCAAATCCCAAATCCTGCAGGGATGCCCAGCTCCATCCCCTCCCTGCCATCCCCTTGTTCCTCCTGCTCAGCCCAGGTGCCTCTGCTCATCCTGCTCCTGCCCCAAGCTCTCCACAAGAACAGGAACAGGGAGTAGGAATTCAATCTGAGGGGGATAATGTTGGAAAAAAACAAACTGTGGCATTCAGTGACCTTTGTTGGGCTGAGAAATGGGTGTCTGGGACAGTTCAAAAGGCATTTTAAATTTCAGCAGCACATTTCTGGAGACAAGGCAGTGATACACAGCCACAATCATTTATCATTTTTTATAATTTTCAAAGTTTAAGAGTTTCTGGCTAATGTTGGGAGAAGTAAGTTTTGTCTCTGTGAAGCTGCAATATAAAAAAAGTCCAATTTATAAATGTATAAAAATAGACAAAATTTATACATCAATGTATTAAATTCTATGTAATGATACAGAAAATTAACGTGCTTTCTATCTATAAATTGTAATTTCTAAAACCAAAATCAAATTTGAGAATAATTTTGGAGGGATTCAAGAATAATTTTGGTGAATAATTATCTCAAACCAAGATAATTATTCCCCTCAAAGATAATAACACATTAAGAAAGTGTTTTCTGCACCTTGGTTCTGGTGTCTGTGATGCTCCAGCTCCGTGGGAATGCTCGGAGCATCTCCCAAGGGAGCTCAGGAATGAGGTGGAGCTCAGAAGGATAAAAAAGGTGCTGAAGCATCCAAGCACCATCTCCAGGGTCACTGGCAAAACACATTTATTTAAACATCAGTGCTGAGTTCAGCTGAAGGAAAATTGTTTTACCAACTCCCAGAGAAATAAAACATTGGGCTTTGTGCACACCAACCCCGAAGTGGAACATCCCATTGTGTTTTCCAAGTGGAAAATTGAAATGTGCAGTTTATGAACCCCGGGTTCTTGAACAGAAAATAGGATTGGAGTGGCAAAGTTTTGTTGGATTTTAACAACAAATTCCCTTTTATCAGAAGCACAGAATTTCACAGCCACCATGTAATGTGTGGTTATTTTTAACATTGAATTATTATCCTTCCATAGGCTGTTTCATTCATTATTTACTGCAGCAAAATGTTAAGGATTTCCATGAAGTGCAGCAGAGAATTCAAAGGTTATGGGAACAAAACCTTGAGTCATTCAGGAGCACCCTAAGATTAGAACCTGACTAAAAATACACTTCCCTTTCTTGAGCAAACCACCCAGTGGTTGCAGTTTTTATTTATACCAATATTAGTCATTGACTCATTCATAGGAATTTGATTTGATTCTCCAGGAACTGTGGGGTTTTCTTTGCAGCCACAGGCAGGAGTTGTTTGTTGGTGTCTCAATCCAAGGAAAACCAGTGGAGCTGGTACCAGCAGTGGCATCCACAGCATTTGCAGCCTGGAGGATCTGGGGATGGAGCAGAGCCTTCAAAGAGTTCCCAATGTTCCTGAAAATAGGGATGGGGAGTAAAGCAGTGAATTGCCAGCAGGGTTTGTAGGATGTCAGCAAGTCAGGAGTGATTTACAGGGCGATCACCTGAACGGCTTCAGGAGGGTTTCAAGCAGCCAGCAGTGAGCAGGGTGCAGATAAGCAGTTGGCTTTATGCTTTTTGTGGGTTCTTTATGTTGTGGAGTAAATATTTGTTATCACAAATCCTCTTTTTGATCAGTTGAGACAAGTCCTGCCCTGCTCCTGCCGTAGTTGGGCTGTGCCTGCCCCGACTGGTGCAGAATTCACTGCATCAAACGAGGGGGGAAGCAGAGGAATCGTTTTTGCCCCGTTGATGTTTCTCCATCTCCTCTAAACCCCTCTTGCTGCTGCATCTGCTCCCGGGCAGGCAGCTGGGCTGAAGCCCTGCCTTGTTTTCAGGGGTGCCATAAACCAGCTCCCAGGCTGTCCCCGTGCCCAGAGAGCGCCAGGAGAGGAGGAGCTGCCACAAATCCCCAAGCTCAGGGCCTGTGGGGACTCGGAGAGAGCTGGGCATGGAGCAATCCAGCTGGACAAGCAGCTGGCACTTCCTGCTGCTGCTCTGGCTCGGGAATTCCCAGTGCTGTCCCCAAGCTGCTCGGGTGCTTTGCCCCCCTTCCCACAGCAGCCCCTGTGCCCTGGCTCTGGGTCCTGACTGGTGTTTTTGGGATGACAGCATTTGGGATGCTCCTCACTGCTCTGGAGATGGAATTGAGCGCACAGGCGCTGCGTTTTCCTGATTAGGTTTTTACTGCTTCATAAATATCCTGATTTGCCAGTTTAAATTCTGGTTTTTTGGAGTGTTTTTCCTGTGGAAAGAGGAATGGCTGTGCAGGCATTGCCTCTGCAGCTCCTGCTCTGGAGCTGCCGGTGCCCAGGGCCAGCGGGTGGCTTTGTGCCGGAGCTTTTGGCTCTCGCCTCCGTGACTCGTGTCAGATTAAGGATGCAGCTCATTTCCAGGTGCTGGGAAGTTCCAGCTGGGACTGGCAGTGCCTGTTTTACCCGGGGATCCGAGCAGGTTGATGTATGCACTGCCTGCTTCCTGCAGGTGCTGCGGGCTGCGGTTCCCTGGCAGCACCTCTCGCTCAGCCCTGAGCGATGGGCAGGGGAACGGCTCAGAGATCATTTCAGAGCTCATTTATGTTCTCCGTGTCACTGGAACACAAGTGCCAAACCTCTCCTGCAGCGGCACAGCTCGTGTCAGAGCTGGGCTGGGCATCAGCCCTGGATCCCAGCCTTGCTCCTCACCACCTCCAGCCTGACTGAGGGGTTTTCTTTCCCTCCTGCCTGGGACGGGCTCAGCACAGGCAGCCAGGGCCAGGCTGTGCCCACGGGAGCTGCCTGATGATTTCTCAGTGTTCTGCTTTGGGGAGGCACTGCAGGGACACTGAGGCTTCGTGTGCCAGCCCTGCTGGTCCCGTGGCAAGGGAGCACAGGATGGAGCAGGGAGTGCTTCTGCTCCTCCCTCTGCTCCTGCCTTGTGGATAAACTGGAAATTTCAGCACGAAGACACTTTTCTAATTAATCATTAAGGCTTATTATCACCTCAGTGCTGCCCAAAGCACAGGACAGAGGCCGGTCCCCACCCCAGGGCTTTCATTATGGAGTGAGGAATATTCCCCAAGAACAGAGGTATTTGTGGCAGCGTTCATGGAGCCCAGCCAGGCTCAGAAAATCCCTGAGCTTTCCCTGAGCCTGGATCTGAAGGGATTTGTAGCTCAGTTGGGTTTAGCAGAGCTCAAACCTGGAGCAAGGCACCCACCCATCGCAGAGGATGTGCAGGACATCCCAGGATGCCCATCTCTGCTGCCTGTGGAAAGCTGTGCAGAGCTTTTCCTGTGGCTTCCCCAGGGAAATCCCTGCACAGGGCAGCAGGGCTGGGCACTCGGAGCCTCTGCGTGTTCCTCATTCCTTCTCAAACCAAGGAGAGCTGCTGCTGAGGGAGAATATTTTCATTTCTCATCGTTTTGAACTAAAGAAAGTGGTGAGTGCCCACTGCGATGGGGCTGTTCATCCTCGTGCCAGCTTGGAGGGGGCTCTCGCTCAGGAGGAGCCTGAGTGTGGGATTTGGGGTGAGCAGGGCTCTAAGCCATGTCTCCAGGACCTTTTGGTATTATTTACATTTAGAACTGTGATTTTTATCACTTCTTCTCCTGCCGTGGTGCAAATGGGGCACTCAGCTGCTGCTGCTGGAAAATGAGTGCAGAACTTGACAACAGGGTGTAGATATTTCATTTTGGTGACCAGCTCTGATTTGGGGATTAAAAGAGGTTTCTTCACATCTGCCTGGGTGCTCTCATGAGGGCTTTTAGTGAATTCTTGCCTCTTTAGCAGCTCCAGGCAGCAGCAACCTCAGTAAAGAAACGATTCTAAACCCTTCTGACAGCTCCCACTGTGCCACATGAGCGTGGCTGGACGTCACCTCCCCGGGGTCTGTGCACGGTGACAGGGCCAGACAGTCCCAAGCAGCCCCAGAACACGCAAAAGTTGCTTTTTTCCCACTGCCAGGGGAGCCCAGAAAATGCATAAGGAAGTTGTGCTTGCCTCCCTTGTGGGCTCTGCTCCCTCCAGCAGCAGAGCTCAGGCTGAGGTGTGGGGAGTGGAGATGTCAGAGCAGGCTGGGAGGAGGAAAATGCCTTTCCTGGTTTGCTAGAAAAAGTTTCATGTAGGAAAAATGAGTGCTGAGCCTTCATGAGGTTAAATCCAGAACTCGCCCTGGCAGCCAGTGAAAAGCAGAGTTTGACTTGCAGTTTTTAGGAGGGAAAGAAAAAAAGTCTTCCCTTTACAACCCTCAAACTCTGGTTGGGATTGTGGTCACTTGGAATGGGGTGGTGAGACCCCAAGTGCTGTGCTGAAAATTCAGAGCATTCAGGCCATGCCAGAGGAGGTGTCCTCATCACGAGAGGTGACAGAGATGAGCAGATGTCTGCAGGTGTTCCCATCTCATCTTCATCTTGGGATGCTGAGATGGGGAAGGGTCTGAAGGGGCCACACAAAGAGAGGCTGAGGGCACTGGGATGGTTCAGCTGGAGCAGCTGAGGGCACTGGGATGGTTCAGATGGAGCAGATGAGGGCACCGGGGTGGTTCAGGCTGGAGCAGATGAGGGCACTGGGATGGTTCAGCTGGAGCAGCTGAAGGCACTGGGATGGTTCAGGTGGAGCAGATGAGGGCACTGGGATGGTTCAGGTGGAGCAGATGAGGGCAGAGCTCCCCAGGGGCTGCAGCTCCTCCCGAGGGGCAGCTCCCAGCTCTGCTCTGGGACAGGGCCAGGGCCAGGGAAGGGCTGGAGCTGGGCCAGGGCAGGCTCAGGCTGGAGAGCAGGGAAAGGTTCTTCCCCCAGAGGTGCTGGCACTGCCCAGGCTCCCCAGGGAATGGGCACGGCCCCGAGGCTGCCAGAGCTCCAGGAGCCTTTGGCCAGTGCTGCCAGGGATGCCCAGGGTGGGCTTGGTGGGGTGTCTGTGCAGGGACAGGGCTGGGCTGGGGGATCCTGGTGGGTCCCTTCCAGCTCAGGATATTTTATGGATCTGAGTGTGACTCTCCCACTCTCTGGGCTCCTTTCCTGGTGCACAGGAGAGTTTTCCTTTCTTACTTGTACTTTTCTGTTCTCCAGTGATGTGTGGGCTGGCTGGTCCATGCTCACCTGGAAGGATGCTGTGGATTTAGAGCAGTTTTAGACCTGTTCCATGAGCCAGCAGGGCTGCACAGCTGGAAAACAACCCCCGAGGCTGGCTGGAAGGGGAAGGGGCTGGTGGCAGGCTCGGATCCTCAGGGACAGGTTTCATTTTCCCTGCTCCTCCTGCTGATCTAACTTCTCTTGCTCACCGCTGATTTCCTCATCCAGATATTTCCAGGTGGGGACAAAAGTGCTGCTAATTTTGGGAAGCTTCGTGGGCTGTTCCAAAGCTCTGGCTGGGGTTTGTGATTTTTGTGTGCTGACGTTTTAATCCTTCAGACTATTCCTGAGGCTTCCACCTTTCCGAAATGCAGAATAACTCCTTTCCAGAGGGCTGATCTCATAGTGTGTGGGCAAACTAACACGGATGATCCCGCTGGCTTTCCCTGCTCATGTTCTCTCTCCATCCCTGTTACTCCTTTGGCTCGACCCTCTAATTCCCCACCTCAGCTGAAAATCCCCTCTTTTATTTTTGTTTGTATTTAGGGAATTGGTGCCAAGTCGGGTGCTGACTTCTCCCATTTCTCCCGCCCTTAGCAAGCAGCAGAATTCCTCCAAATCCAAGTCGGTTTGGGAGCAGAGGACGAGCCAGATCCGGATGCACAACTTCCGAGCCAGCTGCGAGGCGCTGTACAACGAGCTGGACCCCGAGGAGCGGGTGCGCTATGCCACCACCCTGCACATCCGGCCCGACATGAAAACACACCTGGACCGGCCGCTGGTGGTGGAGCCCCGCAGCGAGGGCAGGAACAACATCACCAAGCTGAGCCCCGTGGACGTCCAGGAGGTGGTGGAGCACCCCAAAGCCACCCCCGCTGACGGGGCAGAAGCCCCACGGAAGCACCACCGGCATCGGGAGAAGGAGAAGCTGGGCGAGCAGGAGAAGGGAGACGTGACCAAGGACGAGAGCGGCGAAACCGCGACGGGCACCAAGGAGGAGCGGCACAGGCAGCACCGGAGCCGCAGCAAGGAGGTGGAAGGGGGCGGCAAGGAAGGGAAAAGCGACCGTAGCAGGGGGCAGGAAGGGGGGAAGAGGCACCACCGGCGCGGCTCGGTGGAGGAAGGGGCCGAGAAGGAGCACCGCAGGCACCGCGGCCACCGGCACTCGTCCGACCGGCCGGGCAAGGAGGGCAACGGCACCGCCAACGGCGCCCGCGGCGAGCGGCGCTCCCGGCACCGCGGAGGGTCCCGCTCCGGGAACAGGGATGGGGAGCCCGCCAACAAGGGCGACAGCGGAGAGGAGCCCCACCGGCGGCACCGCCTCAGGAACAGGGCGCTGTCCACCTACGAGTCCGTGGAGAAGGACAGCGGGGACAAGGAGGGGGAGGCCGGCGAGAAGGAGCACCGCAATCACCAGCCCAAGTGAGTGAGTGCTGCCCGACCCTGCCCGGGTCGGTTCAGGGGTCGCAAAGCCTCAGATGTGTTCCAAAAAAATGCCTTATCAGCCTCCCCGTGGCGTTCGCTGCTGTCCCTGTCCCCACACCAGCTCCCATCAACACCTGCAGTTCTGTTTGGCCTCAGTCAGCACTGACAGAGGCTCCCAAAGACAATTTTGGTGCATAAAACAGCTCAGGTTTAAGGCAGGAAATATCCTCGCTGTAAACACCAACAAAGCCTGTAGGACACCAAGTGGAGCAGAGAATTTCCCAGCTTCTGAAGGAAGCTCCTGGGGGACATCCTTTTAAATTTCAGCCAGCCTTGCTTACAGCCCTTTGATTTTCATTTTTAATGGGGAGCCTTCAGCTGCACCACCAGTTGTTCCAGCACGTGGCCTCTTCCATTAAGAGCAACGATGGCCCCCATTTGCTTTAATTCTTATGTAAGTCAAGTGAGAAAAACAGCCCTGGTGAAGCATTTGAAGTAGTTAATAAAGAAGGATAGATTGCCTTTTCAGCTTTATTAGTCTGATGGAAAAGAAATTGCCCTGGGATTCTTTAGAATAGAGTTCATGTCACCGTGGAGAGCCGTGAGTGGCACTGAGATAATAATTTTCCTGTCTAAATTATCTTCCTTTCAGCTGAATTTCCAAACTGCCTGCTGTTCAGCATGCTCATGTGCACGGGCTCACTGTCCTCCTCACTGGAGCAGAGCTGCTGCTGCAGAGGACAGCAGGAGCCATTTAGCTGCTGACAGCCACGTTCCAGAAGGGTTCCAAGTTGGGAAAGAGAATCACCACATTTAAATAAGGGCAGAGCGTTAGGGAGCAGCGTGTCAGGATTCAGAGCAGCTGCTCTGGGGAGTGGCTCATGGCACTGCCACATGGTCCTGGCTTGGGAGCACCATTCAGGTGACCCCAGGGATGTCCAGTGCCACAGTCCCCTCTGAATATTGGCATTGGGGTTAGGCTCGGGAGGTCTGGCAGAAAAAGATCCCAGATTTTGCTGTCAGGGGATGTCCAGTGCCACAGTCCCCTCCAAATGTAGGATTGGGGTTTGGCTCGGGAGGTCTGGCAGAAAAAGATCCCAGATTTTGCTGTCAGGGGATGTCCAGTGCCACAGTCCCCTCTGAATATTGGGATTGGGGTTTGGCTCGGGAGGTCTGGCAGAAAAAGATCCCAGATTTTGCTGTCAGAGGTTGTCCTGCAGAGGATTTCCCTGGAGGAAACAAACCCAGCCCGAGGTGCAGCGTCTGGGATGCGTTCTCAGAACCTTTCCCGGGCCATATTGAACAAATGCTGCTTTTTCCTAGGGAGAACCAGTGTGAGCTGGAGGCCAGTGGCAGTGGCAGTGTCCCTGGGAGTGTCCCTGTGCACACCCTGCCCAGCACTTACCTGCAGAAGGTGCCCGAGCAGCCGGAGGACGCCGACAACCAGAAGAATGTGACGAGGATGATTCAGCCCCCCCTGGACAAAACCACCACTGTGAACATCCCTGTCACCATCACCGCCCCTCCAGGGGAAACCACGGTCATTCCAAGTGAGTGCCTTGGTCCCCTGCCTTTCCTGCTGAGGAATTGCCAGGAAACTGAAATGTCCAGGGAGTGAAATTTCATGGCGCTCTCCTGGGCGCTGCCATCCTCGAGAGAGGCAGACAGGGAGTTGGTGATGGAGGATCTGTAGTTGCCACACAGACTGCAGGAACTCAGCAAGGCTTCCTGGGTGCCTGGTGGCTCCAGAAAACACCTGAGATTCCCTGGAGATGGCTCACCAGGCCACCCCCTTTGTGTAAGGGACAGGTGAAGGAGCAGGAAGAGCAACATCCAGCTGTGATCCTGCTGCTTGGGGATCCTGTGACATTCCAGAGCTTTGTACAGTCCTCTGCGTCACACTTGGAGCAGATCCACCCTCCCTGTCCTTCTCCAGAGCTCTCTGCCTTGGCTCCACCAGCACAGATTTACAGATCCTCACAAGGTCCTTGTGCCCAGCCACCCCCAGCCTGTTCCCACCACCTTGGGGCCGATCCCTGGCAGGGTGGGAACAGCCTGGAGAAGTCTGGAGAGCTGGGGAGAGTCCCAGTGTGAAATCCAAGAGGTCCACATTACAGTTCAGGCTGTCAGGACTCTGCTTTCCAAGAGGCACAGCCATGATCTGGCAGGGTCTCTGTGCTTTTTCACTCTGTTGTCAGCCACAAGATTTATCTTTTCTTTTTTTATTTTTTTTTCCTTCTTCTTTCTCCTTTTTTTCCCCTCTTCATTGGTAATTTTCCTATATTGCAATGCTGAGTTCCTGTCAATCACAATTTATCAGCCTCTTCCTTTCCTGGCCATTTCCTCTGGATCTGATTGGAGATCCAATAAGGAGTTTATTGAACATGTCACTCAAACACAATGAAATGTCATTTTCTTGCAAAATAAAATAAAAGGTAATAACAGCCCTGCATGGAACACGTTCCAAAGGGTGGGACTGTTGGACTTTAGGTCCTGGGAATTAATGGAAGACCCTTTATACATCTTTAAGAAAAGAATTTGCAGCATAAAATGATACCCTGTTCATAGATGGGAAATTATCCTCAGTAAATTATCCCATAAACCCTCTGCAGGTGAAGTCAGGATGAGAATTGGAGAATTTCCAACCTTTGGGAGGGAGGTTGGGAACAATCTCAGAGGAGGAGATCCCAAAACCTGCTGCAGGATGGAGCTGCACACCTTTGCACACGGGGAGCTCTGACCAAACTGAGGTGCACGATGCAGGCACAGCTCTGGGGGCTCCAAGAGACCTTTCCAGGTCTCTTTTCCTGTTTCTGGGAAGTTCAGCAGTGTCAGCCCCCGGATTATTAAACCTCATCCATGAATCTGGTCTTTTATGTTCCAAAGCCAGTTGTGCTCCTGCTCCATGGGAGAAAACACTGAATTACGAGGCTGGTCAGACTTCCTTTCTATTTTCTTTCAAGGATCCTGAGCTGCTCCCTCTCCCTAAGGATTTGTGCTCTTGGGATGAGTTTTCCAGCCCCAGTTTGGCAGCCCTGGGATAAATCAGCTCATGGTTTCATTTCCTGGCTGCTCCTGCTCCGTGGCTGATCAGCAGAGGGGCAGAGCTGCCTCACTTCGGGGTGATAATGACCCACTGATAATGACCCACTGATAATGACCCACTGATAATGATCCACTGATTGCCCATCCCATTCCAGCAGCACTTCCAAAGCTCTTTGCTCTCCCAGCTGCACCGTTTGCCTTTCCAGCTGTTCCAGGCAGATGGAAGGCTGCAGATCCGTTTTTAACCCTCTCCTTTGTGTTCTCCCTGAATTCCCATCTCCAGTGAACAACGTGGAGTTCGAAAGCAAAACAGAGGAGAAGAAAGACGTCGATGACTTGACGAAAAATGGGCCTAAGCCAATCCTGCCTTACAGCTCCATGTTCATCCTCAGCCCCACAAACCCGTAAGTTCCTCTTGCACCACTTAGGGGTTCCAGGTGCTTCGTAGCAATAACATCAGTGGGATTTTCGTCTCTGAAAACACATTTGGACATGAAATAAAAGCTTATTTCTGTGGGCCAGATGCTGTTGTTCTGTTGGTTTTCCTGGGGGGATAAATTATCAGGGTAGGGAAAAGAAAATGCTTTAGGCAGACCCCGCTGATGTAGATCCCAAAAAGTGGGAGCACAGGTACTGTTGGGGAAAGATTTCACCAGGAATAACAGGTTGAGGATTGTTTGGATACCAGCAAATCCCTGCAGGTTCCTCAGCTGGAACTCCTGTTCTTTCCATGAAAGCTTTTTTGCATCACTGCAAACTTTGAACTTTTGGGAAAACCTGGATATTTTTGTATGCCCAGGCTGGGAGTGCAGCCTGTGGGATCTGCTGGGATTGGGGCATTTCTTCTCCTTCAGGCAGCGCTGCCTCCTGGGGAGCTGTGGACTCAAACCTGGAAATTGTGAATCTGTTCCTCTGGAGGGCTGCAGGACCAGTGGGGAGAGGGGTTGGAATTATTGTGGCATAAAGGGCTGAGAGTCATTTTAAGGGAGGGTGTTTGGAACTTCTGGAGATCCCCTTGGAGCAGAGGTTTCTCTCTGGCTCAGGTAAACTTGTACATCTCAGAATTTCTCTCTGCCCAGATGCCAAAGGGGAACTCAGGCCCTTCTTTGGCAGCTGGATGTAGGAGAAGGATGAATTCTCCTCCTGCTGCTGAGGACTGACATCCTGAGCAGTCATGGAACAAAACAGGCTCTGAGTGCTCAGATTTGACATCCAAAAAGCCCCCGTGGTGGACCTGGGCAGGCTGAGCAGCATCCCAGAACCCCAGAACCTCCTGAGCTGGGAGGGACCCAGCAGGATCACTGATCCAGCCCAGCAGTCCCACCCTGTCAATCCCAGGTTGTCCAAACACTCCTGGAGCTCTGGCAGCCTTGGGACCATGACCTGGGCAGCCAAATTGGGATTATGGAGTTTGGCCTCTGTCTGGATGGATAAGGAAATGGTTATTTCCCTAATATTTGGTCTTTTTGCTGTGAAGTGACCACCAGAAATGAGCTGGGAAAGATCTGCCAGGGCAGCATTGCTGCGTGGGGAGTGAGAGGTGCTGGGCCCAGGGCTCTGAGCTGAGGGCTGGGCTGGGCAGGCAGGGAAGCAGCAAAACTTCCTTGTTTCCTATGTCTGCTTCTTCTCTGTCCCCTCATCCCAGCTGGGACCTTCTGAGCCTCAGAGTCCAGATCTGGGGGTTCTTTCAGTTGCTTTGTTGTTTCAGCTCCCTCCAGCTTACGCTTCCCTCCAGAAAAAAAAGTTGTGCTGAAAGACCATTGGAAAAACAAAGTTCACTGGGAGGAAAACTCTGTTACAAGCATGCCAAGGGGGAATAACGAGACAAAGCCCAAGCTCCAGGAGTGTCAGCAGCTGGTTTTTCCTCCTCTGGGCAAGGTGCAGAGCCAGCTGCATCCCCCCAGGTGCTCTGGCTGCTGGGGACTCCTCCAGAGAGCTCTGGCTGGGGTCAGCAGCTTGTCCCCTCTCCAGGGCTGCCATCTCCCTCCAAGCCCTGCTGGGGATCCGTGACCCAGGTGCTGCCAGAGGGGAAAACAGTTCAGGGAAGCAGAAACAAATTCCTTTTTTCCCCCAGTGCCACCACCCTGTTAGAGCACACAGGGCTGTGAAGAGATTTCTCAAGCCCCACTGGAGGTTCACAAATGCTCCCACATCTCACTGCTGGTTATGAATGATGAGGAGCTAAAAATAGGGGCTTGTTCTTGCTTTGATGGATTGAGTTTGATGCAGGAATTATGGCTACAGATGTTATTGGGAGTGTTGCCTTTCACTTCTGTGGCTTCTCAGAGCACGGAGATGATCATCTGCTCCTGGCAGATTGAAAACCCCAGTTAAGGAGTCCACAAAAGCCCTTTTCTCCAGGTTCTTTTCTATCTGGTATTTGTACCCTTCTCCACTCTGAATCCATTAGCAAGCCAAAGAAAAGGAGTATGTAAGTAGATGTGAAAAATAGACTTTAATTCTCACTGTTCAGACATTTGCTGAGAGAAAATGGGATAGAGGAGCTGAATTCTCAGATAACAAAGTTGTTGGCCAGTTAAATCTATAATTTGATTCTCGGGCTAAGTCCTTTATTCAGCTGACAAATGTGGTGCAAATGCAGAGCTCTGTGTGCTGTTAAGGATTTGGGAATTGTGGTCAGGAGGAATTATTGGCTGCAATTTGTGAAGAGTTTTGGACTGCTTAGAAATGGGAGCATTTACCACTTTCCTCGGACACAATTTGTGAATAAAAAGATTAGGTGGAAGTAATCAAATCTATTCCTGTAAAGTATTTGTGCTGTGAAGTGTGAGTTGGAGTAAAGTGCAGGCAGAGAGAGATTGGTGGGAGGAACACTCAGAGCCACAAAGGCACATTCAGCTGAGAGTCTCAACATTTTAAAGGGATTAGTTGACATTAAAAGGATTTCAAACCTTGTTTTGAGCTCACAGGGCGTTGACCTGGCAGTTCAGAGGGAGAAGGATGGGGGAGTGCCATAAACATAATTTGTAGAATTGAGTGTGGATGCTTGAAGGCTCTCAGTGCTCCTCTGACAGATGGGTAGAGAGATAAATAGATAGAGAAATAAATAGATAGGGAGATAAATAGATAAAGAGATCAAGAGATGAATGGATGTTTCTTTGCAGAGAGGGGAGAGAGCAGTGCAGAGATGTTGAGCTCCCTCTCACCACAGATCTGCTGCAAACTGCAATTTAAAGCCTGTTTTTTAATTTTCATCCCGTTACTGCAGCAGGACTCCCAAAGGTGCTGCTCCTGCTGGGTTTGTGGCAGTTTCCCCCTGCCAGCCCCTCCCTGTGACCCTCCCTGTGCTGCTGTCCCCGCAGGATCCGCCGCCTGTTCCACTACATCGTCAACCTGCGCTACTTCGAGATGGTGATCCTGATCGTCATCGCCCTCAGCAGCATCGCCCTGGCTGCAGAGGACCCAGTCCAGGCTGAGTCTCCCAGGAATGACGTGAGTGCCACCCCAAATCCCCAGAGTCCAGGTGTTTTCTCCTCCCAGCAGGCGGTGTGTCCGTTCCCATCTCTGCGGGGTGACACAGTGTGCTGGCAGTGCAGAGTTAGAGCTGTCTGTGGTAACACACTGTAGATCCCTTTGTTTCACTGGCAAAATGCTCTTTGGTAACACACTGCAGTTCTCTTTGTTTTACTGGCAAAATGCTCTTTGGTAACACACTGCAGTTCTCTTTGTTTCACTGGCAAAATGCTCTTTGGTAACACACTGCAGTTCTCTTTGTTTTACTGGCAAAATGCTCTGTGGTAACACACTGCAGTTCTCTTTGTTTTACTGGCAAAATGCTCTTTGGTAACACACTGCAGATCTCTTTGTTTTACTGGCAAAATGCTCTTTGGTAACACACTGCAGTTCTCTTTGTTTTACTGGCAAAATGCTCTTTGGTAACACACTGCAGATCTCTTCCTTTCACTGGCAAAATGCTCTTTGGTAACACACTGCAGATCCCTTTGTTTTACTGGCAAAATGCTCTGTGGTAACACACTGCAGATCTCTTTGTTTTACTGGCAAAATGCTCTGTGGTAACACACTGCAGATCTCTTCCTTTCACTGGCAAAATGCTCTGTGGTAACACACTGCAGATCTCTCTGTTTCACTGGCAAAATCCTCACATTCCTGGCCCTTTCTGCTGCTTCAACCACATCTGAGTTTGAGAGTTTGGAACTCAGGGGTTGTGTGGCTGCTGTGGCTTTGCTGGAGGAGCTGCAAAGCTGGTGCCCCGTTCTGCAGTGGGAAGGGCTGCTGGATAAACTCCTGAGCAAAGGATGTTCCAACATTTCATTCTGAACTGCCCCTGTTGCCTTGTTAACCCTGCCAGAAATGCAGGTGCACTGGAGCCAGCCTTGGGTGCAGTGTGGCAAGGATTGGGAAAATGCTGCTTTCAATCAGATCATTCAGGCTTGTCCCTAAATTCTCTGAAACCCTCCCACCAGGTGATTTTTGTCCATCCCAGCAGACAGAACATGGCTGGATTAGACATTTAACCTTGCTCCTGTGCAGGTTATTTCAGTCTGTGGCCTTCCCTAACACACATTTCCTTTTCCCATTTAGGCTCTGAAATACCTGGATTATATATTTACAGGAGTCTTCACCTTTGAGATGGTGATCAAGGTAAGAACTTCTCCAAGCAGAAGAATTCACCTCCTCTTTCAGATTCATTTGTGAGAAGCTGGAGCAGGACAGAGGTGGGAAGGATGGGGAGCTGTAACTTGGGAACAGCTCTCACACTCAGATGTAGCAGCTCTCCTGGCTTCCTTAATTTCATATTTTATGGAGGAAAATCAGGATATCTTTAGGAGCTGGGGCTCTGTAAGAAGATCAGGGATTGGGAAGGCAACAGGAGCTGCCAGACTTTCCTCAGACACTCCAGATTCTTCCCTTTTCCTTTGGCACTGAGCAGAAATATTAATAACAGCTGCTTCCTGGTTTGGCACGTTTCAAAAAGCTGAGAATTTCTCTTTTTACTCAGTAGGGTGACAGGCTTTGCCAGGACTGTGGGGCAGTGAGTTCCCAGAGAGCACAATTCCATAAAATCAGGATTCAGTGTCGGGGTAAGGCAGGAGCTGGCCTTTCCTGTCAGAGCCAGATGCAAAGGAAATGCAGAATAAAACCAGGATTAATGCATGTGTGTGGAGAAGATCTCAGGGAGCAGTGAGGGCTCTTGTTTCTACAGCTTTGGTTGTGGTTTATTGATTTGGGCTTCATTTTTGGGAGAGTTTTCCTGCCTGTTAGAGAGGAGCAGCTTGGCCGAGTATCTCAGCAATCTGTGAAGGGTCCTTTGTTCCAGAACCTTCTCCTGCCCCCTCGGCAGGGTGGATTTGGGCCACGTTTTACAGAACTCTTCCTTTTCCTGGGTTTTCTCTGCAGATGATTGACTTGGGGCTGCTGCTCCACCCCGGCTCCTACTTCCGTGACCTGTGGAATATCCTGGACTTCATTGTGGTCAGTGGGGCCTTGGTGGCTTTTGCCTTCTCGTAAGTTGCTGTTCCTTCTCCTCCCAAATTCCAGGGGATAAGCGACAGAGGGGCAGGCACGGGGCAGTGGATGTGTGACGTTTGTGGCTCCATTCCTCAGTGAAATGTTCGGTTCCTGCCCTTTCTCCTCTCGTTGTTAACGGGTGGCGGGGTGGGGAGAAAAGAACAAACCCAACTGAATTTGTGCCCTGGAATCTCGGGAAAATCCTCCCGGCTTGAGGCTGAGCCCATTCTCTGCTCGTTCACAGAGGAAGCCAAGGTTTCTGTGACCCTTTGGCCGGGTTCTCTCCCAGAACTCCCCGTGACACTTTGTGGCAGTCCAGCGTCTCCAGTCAGGGGTTGTGAGAATTGCTCTCATTTTGTAAAAACAGTCAAAGAAATCAGCTGGTAACTCCGTGAGCTCTTGGCAAACCCTTCTTTCCAGAGTTGGGGGTATTTCTGGCTCACAAACCTTTGCTATTTCTCTCCTCTCTCTGTATTTCCACCGAGTTTCACTTTAGTGCTCCCTCCCTCAAACCCAGCTCTGTATTTCTGCCTTTAAATAATACCCCACTTTATTCTCTCATGTCATGGAGGACTTGGAGCAACAAACACGGAGAAATTACTCTGCAAAAATTAAGATTAGCTTCTCATTTGAGCCTCTTTTCTCGGAAACAACCAGAAGAAGAGCAATGCAGGACCTTCCAACCTTCGGGAGCCGAGCTGGAGAATGGAAAGAAATTTTCCACTCGGATTGTTGTTTGCAAATCCTTTCCTGAGCAACAACAGGAGAGACCTGGAAAGAGGCAGCGGGACTTGAGCGCTTTAATCTTCTGCTAAATTAGCCCGAGCAATTAGGGGAATGTTCAGCAGCACAGGTTTGAGACACGATGATCAGAGGAGAGGAAATTGTTTCACTCGCTAATGAGAATTAGCGGCGTTTCTCTCGCTAACGAGCAAAGCACCCACCTTTGGCAGGGAGCGTGCCTGGGCTGCTTCAGACGGGCAGGGATTTGTTAAGCAGAGCCAAATCCCTGCTCCTCCCTCAACTCTGCACAAAAAAAAAATAACAAAATTGCACAAAATGTTGCCTTTCTGGTAAAACATTCCGCAGCAGTTTTTCGTTTTCTGAGCTGTCGAAAGCCCCGTCACATCCAGGCTGTGAGATTTGTGTTTTAGATCTGCTTTCCTTCGCTGCAAACGCTGAATACAAAGAAAGCCTCGAAGTTCAATTGACCGAAAAGCAGATGGACAGGATTGATGTTTTAGGTGTGATTTGTGGGGATATTGGAAGCTGGGCTGTGCCTGATCCTTCACCAAATCAGTCAGGTCTTGGAGAAAATCCTATCCAACATAATGTTTCCAAAGGGATGCTGCCCTCCCCTCTTCAAACATTTTGTCCCTCAGTAAAAAGCAGATTTTTGGAGGAGCTGACTGCTCTGTCCTAAGCAAAATTGTCGTGGTGAATGTCCTGCTAACCTAAAATTTAATATGCAAAACCAAGCTGCTTTTTAAGCTTGACTAGACATGTGTGGGGTTTTATTTCCCTGCACATGAAATATATCTGTGGAACAACTTTCAGAACTAGGTTGACTTAAGCCAGACTGAGTTCATCAAAAATTTAACTTAAAAAAGCCATGTAGCAACATTAGAGTTTAACAAGGCTCCTCTGAATTGAAGAGAGGTAAAGAAGTAGAATAATCACAGAAAACCAACATGACCCAAACTCTGGGGTTCCACGAGAATTTCCCTTTTCCATCAGGAATTCAAACTTCCAAGGCTGATGGGAGAAGGGGCATTTTGGGAGCCCTTCAGAGCAGCTCCCTGTGCTGTGAGAACAAACCTCAGGCTCTGCCTTTAAAACATCTTCTCTTTGAACGTGATTTTCTTTTGAGGGAGATTTTCCTCGCTCGAGTTACGGATTAAAATGAACAATTTTTAATCTTTCCGAGGCTTTTCGTGCTCAGGTTTTCTTCTCTTGCTCATGTTGGGCCATGAATATCTAACAGCACCTCATCAGCCTCTAAATAAATTACTTCTACATCCCCTGCCTGTGCTTTATAATAGGTGCCCCAAGCTGCTTTTATTTTCCACTGTGAGTGAGTCTTGAGCAGGGTTTTACAGCCAGGGACTGCATAAACCCTGCCTAGTTACTGTCTCCCAGATTAAAGTCAGACAAGCTTCTTTGTGAGACTGGGGAAAATTTGAATTTCTCTGATTTTTCTGCTTTCTGTAAGCCTTGCTCCCCATCCCCATTCCAGCAGGCAGCATCCAATCCAGGGAATGCCTGCAGCCCCCCTGGTGGAGGCCAAAAGCTGGGAATCTGTCATTCCTGGGAAATGACTTTTCCCTGATCCAGCTCTGAATCCTGCCAGGGCACAGAGCCGTGCCTTGTGCCCAGCTCCTGCTTTGGTTAAACCAGGTGGGCACACAGAATGTGGATAATCCCAAAGAGCAGCTTCTGCAGACTCTGTTGTTCGATCACTTGGATTTTTCCAGCAAATCCTACGGCCCTGCCACCCTCCTCAGTGTCACTAAAAGTGGGATTTCACGTGGCTGTCACCACTTGGTTTGCCAGAACCCACGGCTGCCACGTGCAAGGTGGGGATTTAATTCGTGTTTTTGGCCTCCTCGCTGTCCACTGAAGGTGATGTGAACCAACTTCTTGCTGAATTAACCCATCCCTAAAAACCTGGGAATAACAGAGCTCCCTGAAACACTCCCATCTGGAATATTGCAGCAGCCTGTGTTAATTTCAGCATTTGAGATGGTATCAGTCACTGGTACAAGACTGATAAAATCCAGCTCTCAAAGCAGCTATGGGTTTTCTTTCTGCCTGCAGCTCTTTGGAAGCAGCTCTGTGGTTAGAAAAATGAAAAATAAATTTCAAACAACACTCCTGGAGTGATGCTGGGAACAATAATATGATGATGATAATAATAAAATAATGTCTTCCATTTAGCAAAGCATTTCAAAGAGAAATCCCTTTCTTTTTCTGGAGATAAACATGCCACAAACACACAGACACGTTGGAGTCCTTAGGGAAATGGAAGCAAACAAAAAACCCATGGAAACTTGTCACCAAAATCTCTCAGCCCCAGGTGCAAAATGTACTTGGGAGGAACAGCTGAGGGAGAGCAGCAAAGATTTGGCCTGGAAAAATTTGGAACAGAGGGAAGGTGGCTGAGATGCCCAGAATTTCAGGTTGCTCTTGGAAAAAAACCAAATAGTCGAGGTGATGCCTCCCAAAGTGGCAGAGAAGAGAGAGGTGGAGGTGTTTTCCCCAGTGGAAGGGCTGATCCTGCAGGGAATGTGGGATTTCTGCTGGCCAGAGCCCTCCCTTCCCCCTGCCTTACCCCGTGGAGTTGGTGGGAGTGGGCCAGGGGCTGGGGGGTCTCTGATGTTTCTGTTTGTCATTGACTCTGCTCTTTCTTTGTCTTCTCCTCGCTGGAATCTCTCTCTAGGAGTTTCATGGGGTAATATGTTCTTCCTGTCTCTTGCTGCTCTGTTTTGCCTGTCCAACCTGTGTGCACACACTTTGCCACTGTGGAGACAACCCAGCCATGTTCCACCCATCCCATCGACTCCTCCCTCCCTGTACTGCTCATTATCCAGTGAAATGTATTCTCTTTCCTCATTCATCCTGATTTTCCTTCAGCAGAGAGAGCAGCAGACTAGAAATCCAAGGCAGGGGGTCAAAAATCCACATGGAGATACATCTGTCCCAGAAAGATTTGAGGGGCTGACTCAGTGGGTCCTGAGGGGTGAGGTAGAACTCATGAAAATCAAAATAAGCAGGTTTAAAGGAGCAGTCTGAGTGTCTTTCTGAGGATTTCACCTCTGAACAGCCAAGCTGGAAGCTCCAGCACAAATTTAGTGCAGTGTGGGCAATGTGACCCAGCTGGGATATTGGGGAAAGTCTCTGCCATGAAAACAGAGCTCAGGGAGTTTCTGCAGGGGTGATTGGTGAAGAAGGAGGTTCCAAAGATGGGATTTAACCCAGTGGAAGTGGCAGTTTTGCTGTCAGTGCAGGGGCAGGGTGGGAGGCAGAGCTGTGCCCTCTGTCCCCACATTCCAGGGGCTCAGGGGGATCCTCCACAGCCTGGAGAAGGATGCCAAGAAAAGCCTTTGACGTGGCCCAGGAAATTGGGCACTTGGTTCTTTTTCTCTCTAGGAAAGCAGAGGATTTAGGGCAGGAAGAGGGTGGCTTTGTGCTTGGGCAGGGTGGGGTGACCTCATTTACTCTTCCAGGGAGGAATTCACTCTGCCAGGAGGATTCCAGGCAATTGCAGAAGGCAGAGGCTCCACCTCACCCTGAATTTTTGATGCCCTGGCTCTGAGAGGTCCCTGTCACCTGAAATCAGAGCTGCTGGCAGCAGCAACCGGAACAAACAGCTTCCATTTGAAAGAACCACTAAATTTTTAAAGGCTCTTTTATTTATTAAAGGGAAAAAAGGCTCTGCAAAGCTCTTTTAAAATGTTCTTAATGTTTTAAATAAACAGGCAGCAAACTGACACAGAAAACAACAACAAAACAGCACTGGCCTAATGCACCCCAAACTGATCTAATGCAATTTTTTTGGTGGTATTCCCTTTTTTTCCTTCTTTTTTTTTTTTTTTTTTGCTGTCTGCCTTTATCCTGTGCTCCTCTTAGCTCTTATTCAAGATTCAGCTCTCCTGAATGTTGCAGTTGTTATCCTGCAGTCAATTAAAACCTTGTCCTTCCATGGCAGTTTATTTTTGTTGTGAGGAATATTCAGGTCAGATGTGTGCTTGGATACACCTTTTGACTGAATCCCCATTCCATCTGGGCCTTTTATTTTCTGGGACATCTGGCTTTGTATGAAAGCAGTGAAAAAACCCCAATATAGGCAGAGAGGGTTTTTAAAAACACCCAAACCCAACCCTTAGGGTTTTATTTGACAGAAGAGTTGCAGAGGATGCTTTTAATTAAAATGCCATTTGCATCACTAGGTCAGAGCACCAGGAAAAGCTTTTCCTATAGCAGGGACCTTACTGTGACAAGAAATGGGAATTTTTTTTTCCTCAGGATTCTCTATATGGCTCAGAGCATAAATCCCATTAAGATTTAATTGGCTCACGCTCTTTATTTGCTTAAGTGCCTGAATGGAAAAAAATCAGTCAGCCCTTCTTAGTGTCCTCTGCTGAGGCAGAAGGAATTCCCTGTGACTGGAGCTGTCTGCCCCCCACCCCTGAGCTCACTCCTCTGCCCCTCTCCCATTCCAGGGAAAAGCAGGAGCCAGGATTTGCTGTGCCCCACATCTCTTTAACCTTCCTGGCAGTGCTCAATCCACAGAAATTCCTGCTGCAGGCCTGGAGCCCGCCCTGGGAGAGCAGAGCAGGGCAGTGTCTCTGTTGTGGTTTGCACGAGGCCTCGTTAGTGCAGCTGTTAATTGGCACGATGGCAGCCAGGCAGGTTCAGCTCTGCTGCAGTCAGGAGAGGGGAAAGCACCGTGTGGGAATGTCGGGGGTGCTGAGTGAGCCCAGCAGGCAGAGCTGGGATGGGATGGGGATGGGATGGGATGGGGATGGGGATGGGGATGGGATGGGGATGGGATGGGGATGGGATGGGGATGGGAATGGGATGGGGATGGGATGGGGAGGGATG